>VWZP01006954.1:974038-1194601 GCA_013396995.1 Dicaeum eximium
CTCCCACTGTCCCAGGCTGCTCCAGCCCCAGTGTCCAGCCTGGCCTTGGGCACTGCCAGGGATCCAGGGGCAGCCACAGGGAGAAGAAGCCCCAGAGCAGCTGTGGTTGCCCCTGGATCCCTGGCAGTGCCCAAGGCCAGGTTGGAGCAGCCTGGGACAGTGGAAGGTGTCCCTGCCCATGGCAGGGGTGGCACTGGATGAGCTTTAAGGTCCCTTCCAAGCCAGGCCATTTTATATTTCTGTGATCCCAGTTTTTGCAGTTTAAAGGTAAATCAGTCACTAAATCTTGACATGGTTCATCTTTTTTTGTACAGTAACTGCTGCACCAAACCTTCCCTCAGTAAAAATTGAGACCTTGATGTTCTCCTTGGTCTGTTCAGAGGCTGGCACTGCTTCTGTTCAATGCTGGGTTCCTGGTGAAAGGCAGTTCCCTGACCTTGGGAATTTTCAGTCGTTCCCTTTGGAGAGAGGAGGAGGCTTCTGCACTGGAATTTCTGTGTGCACCAAGGGCTGCTTTTACAGCAGCTTCTCTGAGCTGAACAGAGAGGAAACCACACAAATACTGGTTCTAGCAGCCTGGTTTATTTTTTGAGCCTTTTACTCCATAGTAGTAATTAAACAAAATTAAACTTCAGGGTTTGCTGCTTTTTTCTCTGAAACACTGCAAATGCCATGTTTGCCTCCAGAGGTGTGTTTTTAGTTGTTTCCATGTCTAAAAATGCAGAGTTGGGTGGTTCATCCCACCCATTTCCTTACCAGGCCTGGGTTTTTATTCTATTTTTGTACTTTCCTTTTTTTTTGTGTGTGTGAACACATTGAATTTCTTACAAACCATATTTCATGAACGTGCTTTTTACAGCCCGAGAAGCAATTAGACATTTTTCTTGCCTTAAATTAATTCCATGCGTTGCTGCATTTGTCTGGCTGCCACTAAATTTAGTGATTTTTAAAATATTTTTTTTAAACTGGGGTAAAAATTCACATGCCCATGCACTATTTCCCCCAGTGGCTTCCCAAGAATTTCTGTTATTACATTCCCAGATGATCAGAAAACTGAACTCCTACCTTGAAGGGTGAGATGGTGGAATTTGCTTTATCAGCTTGACTTAAATGATTTTAAAAATATTGTTTATTTCTGCCATCTTGATGAATTTAGAATATTTTTTTTCAGAGAAGCTGTAAGGTTGCAATAACATCTAGAAAGGACAGGCAATGCAAAAATTCAATATATATTAAAAAAGTCCCAAACACAACTCTTCTGATGCTCGAGGATGTGAATGGCTCTGCACACCCAGCAGTGTTTTGGCATATTTTAGGTAATAAACACAATATGTTGTGTGCAGCTGGTTAAGTAACACATTTTTTTCCTCTTGCTCCCTCTCCAAGGGCATATTCCCTGCCTCCTATATCCATCTTAAGGAAGCAATCGTTGAAGGCAAAGGGTAAGTTGGATTTGAAAAGAGCAAAACTCCTTTTTCCTGTTTTATCCACATCATTTCAGTGCATTGCCAGGTAACTTAGACTTGTTTCCAGGATTTTTTTTGCCTCACTGAGAAGTTATTTTTTAATTTCCCTGTTCCTTTCCCTGGTGTGTGCAGTAGTTTGAGCTCAATTTGTTGTTCAGCAGCTCTTCAGATCCTTATGTATCAAATCAGCTTTGCTGGACCTGCAGGTAAAAGTCTCTAATGTGAGTATAAAATTTGAGTTAAAAACCAGGAAAAAACCCCAACCAAATCCCCGAGGAAGAAGGTGGAGTGAAATTAATAAATCATTACCCAGGTATGAAATGGAGTGAAACAGGATTAAAATGTTTTATTCCTTTGTGCCTGATTTATTTTTATACTCTGTTAAATATGTAAATGATCAAACTACTAATCATGAGATTGCTGCATAATGACATCTTCCTTGCTGATTGCAAAACTGCCTTTAAGTACCCTCCTTCTGCAATATTCAAAGATCTGGCTGGTGTTTCTTACTTCATGGCACCTCATTTTAAAACAAATAATACAGAAACTTGGTGGTAATGAATTGAACCTTAATTTCTCTTTGTGAGACCAATATTAAAAAAAAAAACAACAAAACGAACAATTAAAGAGGAATATGGTGGCATTGCAGGTTGGGCACATCTGGTTTTATCTTGGTTGTTTCTTGTAAAATAAATAAGTCAGTAAAGAATGTTACAGTGAGGTGTGCATTGATATCCTTGGGAGTGTAGAAATGAGGAGAGGGTGAGAAAAATTCTGATAGGATAAGAGGGGATGGCCTTAAACTGAAGGAGGGCAGGGATAGATGGGATCTGGGAAGGAATTGTGAGGGTGGGGAGGCACAGGGTGCCCAGAGCAGCTGTGGCTGCCCCTGGATCCCTGGCAGTGCCCAAGGCCAGGCTGGACACTGGGGCTGGAGCAGCCTGGGACAGTGGGAGGTGTCCCTGCCCATGGTAGGAGGGAGAAATGATGCCCCAGGTTTGAGCTTTTATATTTTTCAGATTCTGAGCTGCTTTAGTGTGAGGGTCTGAGCTCCATGTTATGGGATGGTGAGCTCTGTGCACAGAGCAGGCAGACACAACAATTCCTTCTCCAGCTGGGGACCAAGGACAAATGATCCAAACCTCAGGCCCAAGAGCACAAACACCGTGGGCTGAAGAGAGAAAAACAAGAAGGATGGGACTTGATGGGCTAAAGCTGGAATTGGACAATGAACTCCAAGATGCAAATGGAGCAGAACTGATCAAAGTGCCAGAGCCGTGCCCGGTGTCCATTTTGTGCCCATTTTGGTTCCTCTTGGGTGCAGCCCTGGCTGGGCTCTTGTGCTGCCCAAGGTGGATCCATGGAGGAAATGCTTTGAATAAATCCCTGCTTTATTCTGGAACTCTGCCCAGCCTCTGCTCTAGGGCAGCTTTGACAAGGCATCAGTTTAAGATCTTTGACCCCTTCCAACCTAAACCATCCCATGATTCCATAATCTGAGCACATCCAAATACCTTTTATGTGGTGTGGCTTTACTGGTGTCCAGTGCTTTAGTATCTGATAACATCTGATTTTTGATCATAAATTTACAATAAGTGATGCTAATTCCAACCCAGTTTCTATGCAGTTCCCTTTGGAAATGAACAGTTCTTCCTTAGCAATTATTCTCAGTCAGGTGATTTAGATTAGATACCACCATAAAAATTTCCCCAGAAGGTACTGCTCTGTGCAGTGGTTGTGTCACCATTCCTGGAACTGCTCACAAATTGCATGGATGTGGCACTTGGGGACATGGCTTAGTGGTGACCATGGTGGTGCTGGTCATACTCAGTGTCCTTAAAGCTCCTTTGAAACCTTCACAATTCTGTGGTTCTTCATTCTTATTGAAGTTGCTGCTTAATTCAGGCTCTTTTTTTAACTCTTCCTCTTCAGGCAGCACGAGACAGTGATCCCCAACGAGCTGCCCCTGATCCAGGAGGTCACCACCACTCTGAGGGAATGGTCCATCATCTGGAGGCAGCTCTATGTGGTGAGGACAGCTCAGGAAAACCTTCACACTGGTAGAGTTTTATGGGAAAAGTGGTGCTGGGAAAGGTACAGGGAGAAGTGGGAAGAAACTGCTATTTATGGAGGAACTCTAAATGAATTTCCCCTTCTGTTTTTGTTCCTAAAGGCTGCTTTCAGTGCTGGAAATCCATGTAGCATCATCTCTGTTAAAGCACAAATCTCAGTTTTTTGTGCTTGTTAAAGCACAAATCTTTTGCCTGTTTTCTCAAATCTCTTCATTTTCTTGTGCAGATTCAGGTTTTTTTAGTGTTACCTTGCTCTAGCAATAATTTGTTGAGCAGTTACAATCCCTGTTTTGTGAAGGTTCTATGATAGAAAATATGTTTTATTTTTAAGGTATATACAGATTTAGAGTAATTTAGCATGTAATTTTCTTAAAGAAATGGTTTTCAGGCTGTTTCTTAAGGCTATCAGTCTCTCTTGTGAAATAATTGAGTATTTAATGTTGAATTTGTGGCTCTAAACTGAAGTTATCAGTGTAGGCTTTTAACCTCTCAGTATTCCTTTACATAAAGTTGATTGTTCCCCAATTTTGACACCTTAACTTGCATACTTGTTTATTTGGATATGCTGAGGTTTCAACCACATTCTAAGACATATATTCTTACTGTTTAACACATTTTAAGAATATATTCTTAGAAATTTATAGTGATAATTATTGCTAGCCCCTCAGATGGGAAGATTGCAAAAACAGAGGTGAAAGTGCACATCAATAAGATCAAGAGTTCAGTCTTGTATTTCCAAGTGCAGTTCAGATGTAAAGCAAGGCCTGCTGTGGGATTTAAGGTACCTGGCCCACACTTCTGGTGCTCTCATTGTGCAAGGTCACTGTAACAAGATAATGGGAACACGAAATTCTTTTATTTAAAGCAGGCTTTAATGCAGTCTCTGTTTCCCATAAATATGTTTGAAATCTTGTACCATAAAAGTGCAAGCTGTGTAATGAAGACACTGAGTGGTAATGAAGACGTTTGTGCTGACTAATGTGGCTTTTAATCACACCCATGAAAATAAAGATTAGGAGTAAGAGTGTAATGGAAATGATGTAGTGTGGCAATATAGAAGATGAAGGATAATATCTTCTATGAAAAGAAACAGATTATGTATTAAAGAGAGCTTTAAGGAGTTGGAATAGCAGGGAGTTTGTGTGGTGAGGAGCAGGGAAGGAGTAGACAGGCAGGAATGAAGGAGGAGGAGCAGAATCTCAAGAGGACACTGGGAACAGCTTTGCCCTTGGTTCCACTGCTGTGGAATCCCAGAAGGGTTTGGGTTGGAAGGGACCTTAAATCCCATCCAGTGCCACCCCTACCATGGACAGGGACACCTTCCACCATCCCAGGGTGCTCCAGGTTCTGTCCAAACTGGCCTTGGACACTTCCAGGGTAGGAAATGGGGTTGGGGCTTGGAGCACCCTGGGATAGTGGAGTTTGTTCCTGCCCATGGCAGGGAGTTGGACTGGCTTGGCTTTAAGGTCCCTCCCAAACCATTCCATTCTTTGATTCCATGTTAAACAATCCTTCAGTGCTTTGCCAATAATTTTGAATCCGGAGCAAGCAAACAAGGGAGGTTTGGTTTACTGGAGGTAACTGGTTTCAGACTGGGCAGTCTGCAGACTTGAGGGATATTCCATGCTGTCTCTATCTTGCATATCAAAACCCATTAAATGGCCACATTTATACCTTGATTCAGTTTGTAATTTGTGTTTGAATCTTGAATGGATGTTCAGTCTTTGTTTGTAGAGAGCAGGGAATGTGGAATGTTTCCCATCCCTCTGGTTTGTTTGCCTGCAGCCTCAAAAATCAGGAACCTCTTCCCCATTTGGATTTGTCTGTATTTAGCTCCCAGCCATATGTGCCTGTTGTGTCTTTCTCTGCTACATTAAAGAGCTTTTAATAATAGGTATTTTCTCTCTGTGAAGGTTCTCCCACTGTAATGAAGCCAGCTTTTGGATAATCTGAACAGACTGAAGTCTTTAAGTTTCACAGTTAGATATCCTTTTCCCAGTGTCATGGAGTCATTACATTCCTTTCCTGCATCTTCTGCAGTTTTTTCTTGGTGGTTTGTTTTTTTAAGAGGAGAGTTTTATTGTAATTATTTAATTATCCCTAGCTTAGCTGAGTGTTGCCAAGGAAAGTTTGTATATGCTGCGGGCAGTATTTAATATCCACAGTTCCAGGCTTTATAAACAATTCAGGTGTTTAACTTCTTATCAAGTTTAGGTCTTTCCTGGTGTTTCACTGGCCTTTAAAAGTTACCTGTGGACTTGTATGGCAATGATGTGCACAATGAGGGATTTTCAAGTGTTATTGTGGAGATTTAACCAGGGGGAGAAAGGATTCTCCCATCTGTTGCAGAACCTGAGCCTCTTGCTGTAAAATGCACCATTTTCAGTCCTGGTCTGCTCAGTGCAGAGGGTCACTGAAAAAAGCCACCCTGGGAATCAGTGAAAGGACGTTTTCCCCTTGAATGCCTGAAAACAGCATGACCCAGGTGATAAGATAACATAAACCAAGATAACATAAACCCAAGCATTTACACCTAGTTAGCTCCTCAAAGCTGAGTGCAGCACTCTGAATATTCAGTGTTCTGTGCTGCAGGAAGTTCGGCTCCTCTTTCAGAGCCGCTGTAGACTTACCCTTTGAATTCCTATTTATAATTGCAATTTATCCTGTGTATTCCCAAACCTTCAAACCTGATTTCTGGCCCGTTTCTCCCCCCACAACAGCAGGACCAGAGGGAAATGTTCCGCAGCGTCCGGCACATGATTTACGACCTGATTGAGTGGAGATCCCAAATCCTCTCTGGGACCCTGCCCCAGGATGAGCTCAAGGAGCTCAAAAAGAAAGTGACTGCCAAAATCGATTATGGCAACAGGTTTGTGAACAGCATTTCCCAAGTTTTTCTGCCTTTCAGATCACCCTGTTTGAGACACATCAGCTGCCGGTGAATTCTTGGAGGATTCTTTTTTCCCCCTGTAGTTGTAGATGAAATGTTTGTATATTCACACTTCTCTTACAGCAAGATTGAGGCAGTATCTTTAAAGTATAATATGTAAAGTGGAATCCATCTCTCTCTCTCGATGGTATCATCAATTTGATGATGCTATGAAGCTGTAATTTTTTAAGGCCAATTCAAAAGTGCAAGTATTGCCTGTCTTGAAAATAGAATTTTAAACTCCACTTGCTTCTGCAGCACAAACAGTTGTCACCCTCTGAGCACCACCAGCTGCCTGTGCCCTCGAGTCACTCAGCTGTAATGTGATGTTGAAGGATTTGGCTCAGAAGCACCATTTAGCTCTTGGTTCCTCTCCTTCCACAGCATCCAGCTGGTAGCACAAGATGAACGGGGAGATTTCATAAAAGAAAGGAGCTGTTTAGCACGAGAGGGTGGAAGTTGGGAAGGAAATATTGACCCAAAAAGCAGTGCAGGTTGCATGTGTTGGATGTTTTAGTGATTCAGATGTGTTCTCTCCCCAGATGGTTGGCTGAGTTTAAAGACGATTTTTTTGTAAATACACGTTTTAGATTATAACTTGTCTGTACAATTATGATTTTGCATTTTGATCAAAAATGAGAAATCAAATCTTACTCTTCATCATTTGAAGCAGTTTTTTGAATACTGAGAGACATAACATGTTGTAGTACTTCCTTCAGTCCTGCCCCTTGTGTGGGATTCTGCTGTGCTGCACACCTAGGGAGTGAAAAAGTTTGCACCAACCCAGTCTTTAAATGCTTTGTGAAGCAAATATCATATTTCAGCTGTTTGTGTTTAATTCTTTAAGATCTGCTACATTTGCACTATTTCTGCTCGTGTGCTTTATCAGCAAAAGCTGTGATAAAAAAAGGAAATTAAAAAATAATCAGCAACTGCATTGAGTCAGTAATTATCATTTGTAATCTGAGGTATGGACGGTGGTAGCTCTGCAGCCATTACCCAGATGTTGTTGGGATTATTGCTTTGGCTACTGGATTTCTCCATCTGCCCAAGGAGTTGGTAAAGGTTGCTCTGAATAACCTCCAGATGCTCAGCCTTCAAACCCAATGGAACATCTTGTGTTGTGCTCTGTATTTGCAGTGTTCTGATGGGCTAATTAAGTGATCAGAACATTCTCTGGGGAGTGCAGGAGGGAGGTGGATGTGAACTTCTGAGTGAATCCTCCCCACTGAAAGATAACATATGTTCCTAATAAAACCCTACACTCACTTGTGCCTAAGAGGAGCATGAATGGGGATTTTAGGATCCAGACAGAATGAATTCATTATCTGCTTTATAAATACTGGGTGATCTTTGAGGTCCCAGCCCAAATAATTCTGATTGTTTTCCGTCCTAATCATGTCCTAACTTTTCCTGACTTGTGAAACACTGATTTGTAAATAAGTTTTTTTTTCCTTCTGTAAATACAGACAGAGGTTTTGCAGTATATTGTCAGAATAACTGAGGAAGCAAAAATGGCCTTAGGAATCTGTATTTTTAATATCTTTCTGAAATTGGGTCAGGTAATTTTGTTGTGAAAACGCTTTTTTTTTTTTTTTTGTTCAGTTGCAAGTATCTGTAACTGGGACACTTAGGGAAAAAAATCAGATTTTTTTCCCAAGCATCATTTGCAAGTTAAAGGCTAAAACAAAGGAATTGAATCAAAGGAGGGTTTGCTTTGACTCCTTTGACAGCCTGTGCAAACATTGGTGTGTTGTAGTCGAGGTTATGAGACTTTGCCTGAATTTCTGAGTTTTTCCCCTGGCCCAGGCAGTTTCTGCCATGGAAGGACTCTGACAGTTCCAGTGCTCTGTGGGTGTTTCTCCTGCTGTGGCTGCTGTCCAGGGAGCAGTAGAAGGGAGGAAGAAAACAACTTTGGCTGCTTTTCTGTTTGGTTTCACTGATGAAACCATTTTCTCAGCAGAAAATTCATCTGGGAGTGAGATGTTCTGGGGATGCTGGAGAGTTCTGTGGTGGCTGGGTCCAGCTCCAGAGCAGAGCTTAAAAATCTGCTGCCTCCACCCTGCAGCTTGAGTGAGCTTTGTCTTCCCTGCAATTAATGCAGTGCAGTTAATTGGAGGAGCCTGGGTGTTGACCCCACTTGAGGGTTTAGCACTTCCAGGTGTGAGGAGGAATCCTCCAAGTCCATGGAAATATCTTTGTGTGCCACAGCTCATGTTTCCAAGTCCTTGCAGGTTATGTCCAGAGGGAATTTACTTTCAGATAAATCATGAACCCCTGTGTGACTTATCAGACAACAGCAAATTTGATTTAAGCTCATTGACCAAACATATTTCACCTCTAAAGTTAGAGCAGCTCCACTGAGAGAGCTGCCCAGGAGTTGGAAGGAAATAGGGACCCATTTATTGGGGTGGAGGTGACAAGGGCAGTCTTAGGGAAGGGACCTGATTTTTTAACCCTTGGTACTGCTGCCAGCACTGTGGGAAATGGGGAGAAATTTCCTGAGCCTGGATTTGATGATGGCAGAAAGCTTCCTCTCTGCAGAAGGTAATGATGGCTGTTAACACCCTGCTGGCAGAGATCTGCTTTAAAAAAAGGAAACAACTTCTGCCTCATCTTGTGGGGTGTGGCTAAAACAGGAATTTGCAGTGGGAGGAGAAGGTGGAGTGGGAGACGTGAGCTGTGTGTGGTGGGACTTGGTTGTTCAGGCTGTTGGATAAATCAGAGGAGGAGACCAAGTATCTGGCAAATTTATTTGTTTAAGAAATTACTTCCCCAGCTGTTGTGCTGTTTTGTTTCCATCTTTTCTCCCTGTGCTGTGGGAATGAGTGACTTGGATCTCCAGGGTTGGTGACATGTTAAATTGTGTTATCATGTCTCAAATAATTTCTTTTCCATCACGTGTCAGGTGTGCAAGCTGAGCGCTTGGCAGGTGTTTTTTAGGCATTCCTTTGAGCACTGTTAATTCACAGACATATTTTCTGTCTTGTTTAGAATTCTGGATTTAGATCTGGTGGTTAGAGATGAAGATGGCAACATTTTGGACCCAGAGCAGACCAGTACCATCAGCCTTTTCAGAGCACATGAAATAGCTTCCAAGCAAGTGGAAGAGAGGCTACAGGAGGAAAAAGTGAGAGACTCTGTGGCTTTTCCCTGTGAAACACAAGGCTGCAAACTAATTGGATGACTGTTATTTTTAGCATTGGTAATGAGGGATTTGATGTGTTCATGAAGAATTATCAGGCTTAAATGTTTTGTAAGAATTTTTTGTCTTAGGCTGGGGTTTTTTTTTCATTCTTTAAAGGGTTTAGTAGAATTTATGGTTCAGACCTGTAGGAATAAATCAGCTGCATTTGTGGGTTGATATCAGATGTTCACGTGAGGTTTGTAAGTTAGGTTGTCATCAGAGTTCCTGTTTGAGAATCACAAAGAACAAAATTCTCACTCTTGTGTGGTTTCTTTATGCCAATCCTAAAAACTTGTTGTTGAAATAAAAGGGGCAAATTTAAAGCCCTTCTCAGTCTTGAATTGTCAGCACCTTTGCAGTTCAAAATCCTTATTTTTAAAAGGAAGAAGTTTTCTGTTTCTGTTGTGTGTTCCTGGATTTTTTTCAGGTATATTTGAGGCTCTATTTTTTCTCCATTTGTCTCACTCTACTTAATAAGTGAAGACATCTTTTCTCTCCTTTTTTTCTTCTTTGTTTTTTTAACTTTTTCCTTATGGTGTGGCACTTCAAGACAGATCCAGGAAATGCTGTCTGTCATAAAACTTAACAGAAAAAAGATCACAGGAGCAGTCAATGGAAACCTCCTCCTCTCCTTTCTGGAAGGTTTTGGGAAAGTTTTATAGAAGTTGCATGTCTGTTAGGCTAAGTTAAACTTTATTTTGTTCTTGAATTGCAGTCTCAGAAGCAGAATATTGATATCAACAGACAAGCCAAGTTTGCTGCCACTCCTTCATTTGCTTTATTTGTAAATTTAAAAAACGTCGTGTGTAAAATAGGAGAAGATGCTGAAGTCCTGATGTCTCTGTATGACCCACTGGAATCCAAATTCATCAGGTGAGTGCCATTTTCAGCTGTGCTTACTCAGGGATGGTACTGAGGGAATTTTGGGGCTTAGCAAAGTCAAATTCCTGTGAGAGCAGAGGCAGGTGCCTTCACTTGGGGCACGTTTCAGGGTCGTGCTGTGCTTGTGATTCCTCAGGAGCAGATGGAAATTCAGAGGTGAATGCACCTGCAAGGGTTGTGCCCTTGCTGAGCTGCAGAATTCCCACACTTGGTTGCTGAGGAGCTGCTTTCTTTATAAAAATTGTGTGCACTGAGGGAAATGCCAGCTCTCTGCTCAATATTTGTTTCCTTAGGATGAGGAAATGGGGTTGAAAAGTCTCCTGTAAATTCTGAAGTTGATTTTATCTGCTTATGTTAAAGGGCATTCAGTGATAGGATATGGGGGAGAGGCTTTAAGGTGAAAGAGGGTAGATTTAGATGGGATTTTGGGAAGAAATCCTTTCCTGGGAGGGTGCTGAGGCTCTGGCATGGGTTTCCCAGATGGGCTGTGGGCTCCCAAGGCCAGGTTGGCCATTGGGGCTTGGAGCAGCCTGGGACAGTGGGAGGTGTCCCTGCCATGGAATGGGGTGGAATGAGATGATCTGAGTGATCCCTTCCAGCCCAAAGCATTCTGTGGTTCTGTTGCTCGATGATTTAAACAAAAGATCTTCAAAATGTTGTTCTTTTCAGTGAGAACTACCTGGTGAGGTGGTCAAGCTGTGGCCTCCCCAAGGACATCGACAGACTGCACAACCTGCGCGCCGTGTTCACCGTGAGTGCCCTGCCCAAAGCCCGGGAGCACCCAGGAGGGGCAATGAGCTGGGTGTGACCAGCGTGGGGCACCTCTGCAGGGGGGAAACAGAGCTGGAGAGGGGCTCTAGGACAAGGGATGGAGGGACAGGACAAGGGGGAATGGCTCCCACTGCTGGGGGGCAGGGATGGATGGGATATCCGGAAGGAATTTTGTTCCCTGGGAGGGTGGGCAAGCCCTGGCACAGGGTGCCCAGAGAAGCTGTGGCTGCTCCTGGATCCCTGGCAGTGTCCAAGGCCAGGTTGGAGCAGCCTGGGATAGTGGGAGGTGTCCCTGCTCATTGCTGGGGCTGGAACAAGATGATTTTCAAGGTCCCTTCCAACCGAAACCATTCCACGATTCTGTGCTGCCGAAGGTTCACATGAGACATTTCTCCTCAGTGGCTGCTAAATATTCTCAACACCTGGGAAAAACCAAAGTGAATTTTTGAACTTGTAACTTACTAGAAATGCTTTGACCCCCTAAGGAATTAATTTACACAGAACTCCAGTGAGATGTTGAAGTGCTGTTACAAAAGCTGCTCTACTCTGAGAGGACTTTTAGTTAGAGGCTTGCACAGCAGAGGCAAACTCTGAGCAGCAAACCCTCTGTCTACTGAAATGGAGCTCGAAATTCAGCTATTAGAAAGCAGCCTGTTGTTACTACTGTCTGTAGGACCTGGGCAGCAAGGACCTGAAGAGAGAGAAGATCAGTTTTGTGTGCCAGATCGTGCGCGTGGGCAGGATGGAGCTGCGGGACAACAACACGCGGAAGCTCACGTCGGGGCTGCGCAGGCCCTTCGGGGTGGCAGGTACCCCTGGGGTGGATTTCTCCATCTCCTCTTCTTATGTGTTTAAAAAAAGACTGGATGTGGCACTGGATGCCATGATTTAGTTGAGGTGTTAGGGCTGGGTTGGACTCGATGATCTTAAAGGTCTCTTCCAACCTTGCGATTCTGTGAATCTGTGAAAACTCTTCCATGGAAACTGGGTGGTGTAACTGCTGTGGGCTTGTACAAGCTCAGAGTTGTTGCAAATCCCATCAGATGGTTGCTGTATCCAATACCTTCCAGGGTTTGTGTTAGCTGAGGTGCCAAAGCTCATTTGCACTGTGTTATTGCATAGCCAGTTCTGGAATTCCACAGTTGATAATTCCATCTCTCTTCTGAGTCACTGTTGCTTCATTTCCCCAAGGGGTTCCCTCTTGCCACGTTGCTCAGCTCATTCAGTGCCCTTGGTTTGTCTTTGCAGTGATGGATGTTACTGACATCATTAATGGGAAGGTTGATGATGAGGACAAGCAGCACTTCATCCCATTCCAGCCGTAAGTAGGGAGCAGTTGCAACAACAAGCAGGAGTGAAAAAAACAAGATTTTAGCTTTGATTTAGAAAAAACCCTAATATTTTAAGTTAATTTATTTCCATAGGATATTTTCTCCTGAGTAATATTGCTAATATATCTTCGCTGATAGTTTGCCATTAGCTTGCAACAATGATATCCCCAGACCCTATAGGATTTTTGAGTTTAAAACATGCGTTCCCACTTCTGCAGCCTTGTTTTCTTTTTGTTTCAAGATGTCAGGGGGAGAATGTTTAAGAGTTGAAATGCTTAAAGTAAGTTCATTGCTGCTTTAGCTCTGCCTGAGATCAGTAGAGATCATGTTCCATCCATAGATCCTAAGTTTTTACTTCCATGAAGTGAGGAAAGGTAGAAGGGATAAGGCAACTAAATTTATATGAGGTATGGATGCTTAGTTTTCCCATTGTGGAATATGCTGGACTGCCATCTGTTCCAAAAGGCAAAACATAGTTATGGGAGCTAAATTCCTTGATTAATACACTAATGGATATTCAGATGGGCTTTTAATAATATTTAAAAAAGAGTTGACATAATAAAATCTTAAATTAACTTTTTTTTGAGAAATAGGCATAATTCAGGAAGCCCTTGTGGTTTGAAGGTGTAGGGCTGGTGAGGGGACTGCAAGGTGTGCAGGTCCTGCAGGGATGGGGGCTGTTAATGACAAAATCAAAGCACAATTCCATTTTTCAAGGAAAATGGGGTTTGGGGAAGAGAAGGGTATGTTTATTGTGTGGTAAACAACAGCAAAGTTGTTTTTTATTCAGTGTGGAAGTATGCAGTGAAAATGAACCTTTCAGAGGGGGTGCTAATGGAACATCCAGTTTTCTGCTCCATTAGCACTGATTCATTTTTCCTGTTACATGTACACAGAGCTTTAAAAAGATGCACAATGTGATTTTTCTTTTTCCCCTGTAATAAAGGAAAACATTCTCCTGAAAAAGTCTATCCCAAAGGATATGAATAAGGTGGAAACAAATGTAGGGTGGACGCTGGTGTTGTTGTTTCCAACGTAGACTTGGGCTGTGTATATGAGGCACATTTTTCTCCTCATCCCATGCTTTGTTTCTGTTTTGCCACATGCAATTCTGTTTTCATATCTTTCTTTGTATTCATTCACTGGCCACCAGCACAATGGCTGTCAAAAGCACTTGGCAAGATTTACTTCAGTGCCACCTAATGCTGCTGTTCATTTATTGTCCCCATCTTCTCATTTGTTCACCAAGTTTGGGTTGTCTGCTCTTCTCCTCCTTTTCCCTGTGAGATTGATGGGAGCTTTTCCTTCAGGCACTCCTGCTGTGGAATGACAGAGGTGACCCTGGAGGTCTTGCAGGGCCAGTCTGCTATGAATATATCTATATTTCAATATTTATATAAAAGAGAACTGCCTGTGTGGGTTTTCACTGCTTAAATGGGGACTCTCAGGTGGGAGACCTCCCCCTGCTCCCCGAGGACTGTCCCTGTCCCTGAGGGAGCAGAGCCCTCACAGGTGTGCTGGACTCTCTGTGGTAGATCAACGTTCTTCTGATTAATGATCTCCCTCTGTCTTTCTTGTTACCTTTCCTGTCCTTTGTCCTGCGTTGACTAATAAATACTTTGTCACGACTATGATACGATCTTTTGTGTTCCCTTGTCACTGTGACTTCTGGTTTTCTGTGCCCCTTTGTCTCCTGGTGTTGGTCGTCATGTGCATCCTCCAGGCTAGCGTTGGATGACGCCATTCGACACAAGCAGCTGAACATATCATCCCGTTTTTCACCCAGGGTGGCAGGGGAGAATGATTTCCTGCAGACTGTTATAAACAAAGTGATTGCTGCTAAAGAAGTCAACCACAAGGGTCAGGGTAGGTACTGCTCTCTCTGTGCACCTTGATTTGCTCCGTGGGATGGTGGTTCTCATTTTGGAATCAAAAAGTTGTTTGTAGGGTTTGTTCCTCCCTTCCCCACCCCTCAGGGCTCAGCCTGCTCTTCCCCCTTCCCCTTAATTTTTTCCCCTGCCCAGTGTGGACTCTGCATGTTGTAGCATTGTTCAGCTCTTGGATGTCTTTGTATTTCTGCTGGAGAGGGTCTGGGGGAGGCCACAAAGATGATCAAGGGTCTGAACATTTCTGGTGAGCAGAGACTGAGGGAGTTGGGCCTGGTTACTCTGGGGAGGAGGAGACTGAGAGGGAATCTCATGATTCCATATAAATACATCCAGAGGGTGTCAGGGATTGGGGCCAGACAGTTTTCAGTGGTTCCCCATGGCAGGATGAGGAGCACTGGCCATAAACTAAAACACAACAAGTTCTACCTCACCATGAGGAAGAACTTCTTTCCATGAAGGGTGGCAGAGCTCTGGAAAGCTGCCCAGGGAGGATGTGGAGTTTCCCTTTGTGCAGTCATCCCCAACCCACCTGAACAGGTTCCTGTGTCACCTGCTCCCCTTGGCAGGTCTGGATGATCTCCAGAGGTCCCTTCCAACCCCACCTATCCCATGACTGATGCTCTGCTGGAGGTGATGACTCAAGGACTCACCTCTTGTGCCCTTGAGCTGTGGATTTTTGCCTCTCCATGCTGAAGGAAGGAATAGTCCCTTCCTTCTCTTCATTCCCCACATTTTTCCTCTCTGCAGCTGCACTTGGAACATTTTGCTCCTTCCCCAGGAGACCTGAGCTCGCAGGAGGTGAGGAGGGAGCCAGAGCCAGGCAACCCCTCTGAAACCTTCCCTCGTACATTCTCCAGGGCACTGCTCTGGGTTGATTTATTTTTGTGTGTGATCTCATGATCATGATGTGCCTGTGCCCAGTTGTTCCTCTACTGGCTTCAGTATTTCCTGGGAATTGTGGATTAATCTGGAGTTCTGCTGATTAGTACAGAGTTTCCACCAAACACTCTGTGAACATCTGTATCACTCCATATTTGCCCAGACCCCAGGAAAACTACACACTTTTCCCTGATTTTTGCACTAATTAATAGCAAACAATATTTGACATAAACATTATTTTTAGATTCTCCTTTAGCTAATGAGGAAAAGTTTTATCTGCTTCCCCTCCTTGTTTTCACCTGTGGCCAGTGTGTATCTGATAGGAGGAGACATTGCAGTGGCTTTGATTCCTCACAGATTTTTTCCCTAAAAAAGAGTGCCCAAGCAAACAGAAAAAGGATTAAGAGTTGTTCCTTAGCCAGTCAGTGCAGGTACAGTTGCAGCTCAGTGAAATAGCAGCTGTCAGAACCACCTCTGACAACAAATCAGCCCAGAAACTCTTACAGAGATCTCATGGGAAAGACAAGCTGCCAAGTGTACACAAGATGAATGTACAGTTAATTCTCTAACAGGGTAACCCACCAGTTATTTCACGGATGAATATTTTTGGGGTGGTTTTCATAGCTTTTAATTTTAGGATTTTCTTCTGCAAATTGCTGCCGTGATTATTTTGTGCTTAAACTTGATTGCCAGCCACTGCACCAAGTGGAGGCTTCTTTGGGTTGGGTTTCTTTATTTTTATGGGCTTTTTTTCCCTTTGGCATCTTTCTTTTTCCTGTAACAAATGTGCCTGATGTTAGTTGGCAAGCAGCAGCTTTTTAGTGGCTTCTTCTGCTACTGAGCAGAAAATATCAGCTGTGAGAAGCTGATGCTGTAGATTTGTGTGCTCAGAGCAGTAAAAACAACTTATGGGGTGGTGATCAATCAGTTTGGGGTATGGATCTGCTGGTATTGCTTGGAATCCTTGGGTTTTTCCATGCAAATTATCCTTGCTCCTTCTCTTTTTTCCCCATGGAAGATAAACATCTCATTACAAATAACATGGAACATAATCAGAAATAACTCTGTGTGCTGTGCTCATATTTTTGTGTGAAATGATGAGATCTTTTGAGTGTTTTAAAATACTTTGTATTTTTTTTTAGTAAAGGAAGAACAGTTATCTTAATATATCTAATTATTTTAACCTCCTTACGTTTATCAAGTTGTAAAAAGAAATCTGCAGCATCTAAGAATAAATCCCAGCAGTTTCATAATTGTGGTTTTTTTTTACACAACAGGTCTGTGGGTGACTTTGAAACTTCTTCCAGGAGATATCCATCAGATTAGGAAAGAGTTTCCACATTTAGTGGACAGGTCAACAGCAGTGGCTCGGAAAATGGGATTTCCTGAGATTATCATGCCTGGTAAGACACTTAATTAATGCTGCTTTGTTAGATTTAACTTGCTTTAAATATCTGTATGTATGGAAGGTTTTGGAGGGAAAAAAGAATTAAAGATGAATTTAAGATATGGTACGCATTAAAAAAATCATCAAAAGATGTTGTCTCATTAAAAAAAAAAAAGTAAAATACTTGGTAATACCTCCATCAATAAATAAAGCTCCCACCCCCATGAAGAAGACAGGAAATCCCAGTAAGAGTGGAAATTCTCCTTTTTTTCCCCAGTTAAAAAGAGTGTACCCAAAGTACAGACTTTGTATTATCCCCATAGCAAGGGCATATGTAAAACTTGTCTCCTGTGCTGAATCCAAAGCAGATTTTTGAGGCACAGGCTTGATTTAGAGATAGCAGCTCTCTTAGGGTTTGTACCAGATTTGGGTAATGCATTTGAAGGAGAGCCACATCATTTTTTTAAAGACCTGTATTCTGTGCATGTTCAGTTCAGGTGTTTACAAAGAAAAAAACAAAACCAAAAGCCATGAAAACCAACCCAAAAATGTGGTGCTTCTCACAGTAAAAACTGCCATGAGCAAGAGCAGAACCTGCAGTGTCCTTGCAGATTGATGGGCCCTGGGGAATCAGTGAGATGTTTCCAGAGCCCATCTCAGTTCCAGGTCACCCTGTGGCTGCTGACAGATGTCTGTGAGATGTTTTACAGTCTCTCCTACAAGTGTGAGTGCCTCAGCACCTTGTTTGTATCCTGGGCTGGCTCATAAAATTATTGGAATTTCCTCGTTTCCCCAGCTCATTTCCAAAATTTCAGTTGAATTGGGGTGGAGCTGAGGAGCATTTAAAGTCCTAAATCTAAATACAACCCTCCCCTGCAGCCCCCAGGCCAGCAAAAATATCAAACCTCATCCTGCTGTAACAAATTAGAGACCTCTTATAGACTGGTAAAATATTTTAAATTGCAAAATACCTTTGTATGGGATAAATGACTGTGTTGAAACTCTTCCTTTGAAGTGAGTAGTGAAAGAAGTTGTATAAAAATAAAATAGATGGAAACATGGTATTTGAAACGTTATGCCATTGATTCTGTATGTCCTTGGTTTCCCAGATCCTTGGGTTTACTGTGAGAATTGTGGGTTATTTTGTGCTTTTGGGTTTACTGTGAGAGCTGTGGGTTATTTTGTGCTTTGCTTTCCCTTGTAGGAGATGTTCGTAATGACATCTACGTCACCTTGGTGCAGGGAGATTTTGACAAAGGCAGTAAAACCACAGCAAAGAATGTGGAAGTCACAGTGTCTGTCTATGATGAAGATGGCAAGAGATTAGAGGTATTAAAGTATTTAATGTCTGGGGCTTTTTGATTTTGATACATATCACGTTAAGCCTTTTCAACAGCTGTATTTGTCAGCTTAAGGTCCCAGTTTTTATTTTCAACCAAACTTTTGTCATCATTAAATACATCTTGCCTTATCAATGTATGCATTTTGATACCAGTTTCATGAGGAGCATTCTCTCTTATTCTGACCTACTTCACTGATTAGTTTTTTGTTTATTTGACTGAAAAAGTGGAGTTTAAGTGGTGTAAATGCTTCCCTTTCTGTTTGTTTTTGCAGAGTGTTATTTTTCCTGGTGCTGGTGATGAAGCCATCTCAGAATACAAGTCAGTGATCTATTACCAAGTAAAGCAGCCTCGCTGGTTTGAGACTGTAAAGGTATTTAACTGTTAAAGTAACTTCTCTGGGTGTTAATGTGCCATTAATACAGTTTTCAGTGGCAAACAAAACCGGGGAAATTCAGTGCCTGTGTTCAGCAGGGCAAGGAATAGCTCAGCTAAGCAAGGCTTTGACTTTTATTGCATATTGAATTTTATTTCAGCCATTGCTCAGGATGGCTGTTGTGGGGAAACTCCAGCACTTCCTCAGGAATGGTTTGCTCTATTTCCACGAAGCTGACCTAGAGGGGAGCAGGATATGAAGGCTGAAACACATTTGCCATAGTGTTGGGCTCATCACTGTTTGGGGAGCTGGTTGTGCTTTAAGCCTGCTCATTTTGCTGGGGTAATAAACACTGCCAGGTTTGGAGCTTGCAGAGGAGGCTGATTCTGGAATCCATCAGTGTGTGTGAGCAGGGGCTGTGTGCTCACAAGGGCCTTGCAGCTACTCCCCAGCTACACCAGGATTTTCACTCCAAAGTTGCCCTTGTGTCTGTAGACAGAAGAGGGCTGCTGGGGAATGGCAGAGGGTGGATGTGCTGCTGGGATTGTCACCCAGTGATCACTTGGAAGTGCTGGGAGATGTCAGGATGGGGTTGGGGAGGCTGAAGGTGCTGCCCTGACTCATTTCCTTCTCCTCCCCTCCCCTCATGTTGGACTCATCGCTGTTTGGGGAGCTGGTTGTGCTTTAAGCCTGCTCATTTTGCTGGGGTAATAACCTTTCCACTGCCAAGTTTGGAGGTTGATGGTGGCTTTCTGGAATCTATTCAGTCTCTGCAGCAGTGGGAGCAGGGGCTGTGTGCTCACAAGGGCCTTGCAGCTACTCCCTACACCAGAATTTTCACTCCAAAGTTGCCTTGTTGTGTCTGTAGACAGACAGGGGCTGCTGAGGATGGATGTGCTGCTGGGATTGTCACCCAGTGATCACTTGGAAGTGCTGGGAGATGTCAGGATGGGGTTGGGGAGGCTGAAGGTGCTGCCCTGACCATTTCCTTCCTGCTCTGCCCTGTGCCAGGTTGCCATCCCCATCGAGGACGTGAACCGCAGCCACCTGAGGTTCACCTTCCGCCACAGATCCTCCCAGGACTGTGAGTAACTCAGAGAGTTCCCTCTCCTTGGGAATTCCTGGAGCAGGGATGCCATTCCCACATTCCCAGAACTGATCCCCAATAATCCAGAAATGATTACTGCCATTGCTTTTAGTGCAGGATTAAATCTGTGACACTTTGTCATATCTCAGCTCCTTTTCCCCTCTACATCTTCCTCACTCTTACCTATCCTGATGGAGCTTTTCCTTCCTTGCCCAGTTTTTTCTCCAAAGGGAATAAATGGATTTTTTTACTCTGTTACTAAGGGAGTAAAGCTTTCCATTAGTAACTCAGAGGGTTGTGGTATTCTGTATCTTAGAGGTAGGATGGAGTAAAGATCTTCAACAAACGGGAATGTGAAAGTTTGCAGTTGGTTTAGCATCAGTAATTGAAGACTTTGGGATTAAGAAAATTAGTGAAATAATCTAGAGAATGATACTTTTTAAGGAAAACAATGTTCCAAAAGTCAGTGTTGTTACCAGAATTGAGATTGTGTGCTACAGATTATTAGAGTCAGAAATGTTCTTATGATGACTCAAATATTTAGGTTGGCCACAGTCTAAATATTTAAAAGGGATCATTCCTAAAAATTAAAAAGAGCCTCTTTCAGGGCTTTCTCCCAGGCTCCTTGGGCTGTCTCAAGGTGATGACATTTTCCTTCTGGCTTTCCTTCTCAACTTCCTTTGTGGTCTCTCCTTCATCTGTTGCTTTGTTGTTTTAAACTTTTGCCAACAGATTTGACCAAGAACGAGCTGAATGCATTTTCTAGTTCCTGTTGGCTGCAGAATGGGTTAGCTTTCAAAAACTGAGGCACTTCATCTGCATTTATGGATCCAATTTCTGTTTGTTTCTAACGTTCCCCCTGCAAATGTCTGTCCTCAGGGCTCTGTGCTCTGATGAGATCCTCAGTGCTGGTGTTTAATCTTTATTCCAGCTCCCAAACACTGCCTTTCTTCTAAAAACCTGGGCTTTCTCAATGCATCACATTTCTGTTTTGTTTTTAAAATTTGCCTTTATAAAGCTTTCCAAAAAGAACAGACACAATATGGAAATATGAAGCATCTGGTTGGTTACTGTGGATGTGTTCATTTGGCTTTTTTTTTTTTTTTTTTTGGTCCTGTCTTGCTTTTAGAAGACTTGCCCAGTTTTTTGTACACTTAATTTACCTGAGAATATTTGCTGTGGTCACTCACTGACAGGTTGTTCATGTTTGTGAGATTCAGGTGTCCTGACTGTAGAAATAATTATGTGGTGATTGGTGTTTTTGGGTTTTTTTTGTAACAGCCAAAGATAAATCTGAGAAAATATTTGCTCTGGCATTTGTGAAGCTCATGAGATACGATGGGACAACTCTGAGGGATGGAGAGCATGATCTTATAGTTTATAAGGTAAAATTTGGACTTCCCAGCAGAGAAGCTCCACTAACTGACTTCTGGGGAATTCTGTTCCAGAATTACACTGGAAAATGTGTTTTGAACTCTTCTGTTAAATCAAACTAAGCAGCAGGTCCTGAGCAGTTGGTTTATATGGGAGATGGAGTATTAAACCTTTAATATGTTTTAATTTCAACAGGATTTGTTGAGTTTTTTGTGGGTTGGGAAAAGTGAATTCTGTAGCCTTTTAAATAATCCCATTGTGACTCTAATGTAGCCAGATCAGTGCTAAATTAGTGTTATTAAAGATGCATTTGATAGCTCCAAACCTAAGAAAACCCAGTATAAAGGTTAAGATTTTCTCATTACTGAGATTGTGACTGGATAATTTCTCCTGCTGTGCTCCAAACATCCCTGTAGGCAGAAGCCAAGAAGCTGGAGGATGCCTCCACCTATCTGAGTCTGCCATCCACGAAAATCGAGCTGGAGGAGAAGGGACACTCAGCAACAGGCAAGAGCATGCAGAACCTTGGGAGCTGCACCATCAGCAAAGACTCCTTCCAGATCTCCACTCTGGTCTGCTCAACCAAACTGACTCAGAACGGTGAGTTCCCAGAGCTGCTGCAGCTCCTGCTCCTCACAGCAGGGTTGGGATCTCTCTGTGACTTTGCTGCCTTCTCCATCCCCATTCCCCATGACTGCCTGGTGGCTGTTTGCTGGCTTAGATTGTGTGGGTGAGTGTGGGAACCATCCAAGCTTTTCTCTGTTTTGCTCCAGAGCTGTTGATATCTCTGAGAAAACAGAAGAATCCCAAGTGAAGTGGAACCAGGGATGTTGTTTCCCATATAGTTGAGACTCTTCCCCTGAAGTGCATTGGAACAGGCTCTGTGGCATTTTATTTTTCCCTGAGAAATAGCACTGAGGGTGGGGATGAGTTTGCTTTCAAGAGTAGGTAGTATCAGGGCTCTGCTCCCAGACATGCTGCTTTCTGTTATTCCAAGGTGCTGCATCCATCCCTCAGGGCTGAGGACAGCTCTGATGCTTTCTGCTGGTGTGCAGAAGGGATGTTAGGGGAGGATGGATGTGTCACCTGAGGTCACTCTCATCTTCCCACACCTTCCCAGGAGTGGCCTTGCCTTCATGTGTTCCTTTAAACCTCGCATTCTGTGCTGTTTGCCAGCTGGCTGAGCACATCCCAAGGCTGTGGGAAGCTGTGGCAGGCACCAAAGCAAAGATTTCCCATTTGCAGGCTGTGCCCTCTGTGCAGCTCCTGTGCTCGGTTGCCATGGAGCATCCCTTGTTCTCCTGGCTGCACCAGCAGTGGGGAGTGTGGGAGGGTCATTCCATAGGGAGTGAGTCATTGCAGGGAGCTGCTGTGACTCAGGATGGTCCCTGGGGACTGCCTGGGGAGGGGAGGTGGGTGGGAATCACAGTGACACCGCCACGTTCCCTCTGTCCAGGGGGATGGCCCTGCCAGCCCCGAGCTGACTGCGGCGTTTCCCAGTTCCAGTGGCATTCCCAGCTCATCCCGGGTGTTTCACATGCAGAGCACATCACATCCACTGCAGTCTGGCAGCCCTGGAGCCTGGCTGGGTGTTCTACAAAAAAATTGGGATGTGGTTGTAGGATTTCCCAGCAAAGATGGGATTGCAGCTCAGCAGCAGCACAGTGGGGCTGGGGCTTGGAGAGCAGGATCCAACATCTGGAATTAAACTGCGTTTTGTTGGGAAATCTGTGCTGTTTTTCCCTTCAGCCTTCCCCAGTATTTCCTAGTGATCAATATATTGATGTGGTTTTCACAGAACTGCTATTAAAATTAAGCCTGAGCATTGTTTGGTGCTTAATTTACATATTGTTTGCTTTGAAGGCCTGATCTTTATTTAATGCTGCTGTTAATTATGTTGTCTGGGAAACTTTTCCTTGGAGTTGCCAAAGTCTTTTCTCTCTCTTCAAAGTACTGTGACATTATTAAGCAAGAGCACCATGTCTCATTGAGCAGAAAAGAAGCAAAACAAAAAAATCATCATTAAATTCCTCCCTCAAGTATCAGTTTTCATCTAAAAATTGGCAGTGACTTTCAGATGGTGACTTCTGAAGCTGATTTTAAGTTTTGTAAAATGGTTGGTTAATAGTCTTCCTTTAACTTTCTTAAAAACAAGTAAATAAAAATCCATTATTATCCTCACAAAAATGTTGAGCCAAAGCAGATTTTTCTCCTTTTGCTTACCTATAGTAGTTCTTTCTTTGCCCTCCATAACTATCTTAGAACTGGCTTTAGGACTTATTTTTAGTAATTCTGACAGTATGTGAATAAGTCACCTGGCTTTTTCTGCGTGGTGTTTGGTGGTGCAGAGACTTTTTTGTGTGTGAGCTCTTTGAGCACTCCCTTGACTTCATTTCTCTATGAACTCTGAGGTTTTAATGTTGCTTTTCTATCAGTAATCAATCTCCTTAGTGTGGAAAAGTCTTCAAAATAACAAACTTGGCCACTGCTGAGACTTGGAGAGAGAGTGATGGTGTGAGGTACCTGCTTAGTTAACACTTGACCAGATTTTAGTGATTTGAGCAGAATTTATTAAAGCAGGACATTCCCTAGCCTCTTCCTGGATTTTGCAGTTAATTTTGAGGAAGAGTGGTGATGTAAGCCAAAGAGGAGGAGAAAAAACCTTCAATGCCTGTGGAAGTAAATCCTCCTGGTGCCTTTTCCCAGACTTCCAGGATGTCCTTTTATTATCAGAGTGATGGGAGCAGAACTGAAATGGCATTAATGAGCTTGCTGGGGAATGATCAGTCACCAATGGACAGAGCTGGCTGGTGCTGGCCCCTGGATTTGCTGTTGGAAGCATCCAGGGCACCTCGAAGGCTTATCCAAGAATTTCTGTTTTCTTTTCTGCCTGAAGGACTCAAATCTCTGGATAATAGTGGCTGTTCCTGTGCTGGAGTCAGGACTTGGAGGAACCAGGGAGAGCAGCATTTTGGAGAACAGTTGGGAGGAATTTGACTTAGCACAGTTGATAATTAAAAAAAAAAACCCAACAGACACAGATGACAAATTTAAGTGCTATACTGGCATATAAAGTGAAGATGTCAGCACAGAATTAAAATAAAAATCATACAGACTGGAAAATCAAATGTTAAAGTCAAGAAGGCAGGGAATTTCAAAGAACAGATGGGAATTTAGTTAGAGGGGAAATATTATCCATCTGAATTCAGTGGCTGGGCTTTGAGAAAAATTTGGGTGTTTCTATAGGGAAGCTTTGGCATAGATACAGGTTAAGGAAAGCAGATAGACAGGAACTTGGGGTGTTTCCTTCCACTTGTAGAATACCCTGTAAAAGAACAATCTTCATATGCAGTCCATAGAATAATAAATCACATTAATAAAGCCAAGTTGCTGCTGGGGACTTGGCAGTCTGGGTGTTTGTTGAAACCTTTTGCAGTGGGAAATCACAGAATCCCAGACTGGTTTGGGTTGGAAGTGACCTTGATGATCACCCAGTGCCACCCCTGCCATGGCAGGGACACCTCCCACTGTCCCAGGCTGCTCCAAGCCCTGTCCAACCTGGCCTGGGACACTGCCAGGGATCCAGGGGCAGCCACAGCTGCTCTGGGCACCCTCATTCTGTCTTCTCCTGATGTTTTCTAACCTCAAATTTCACGTGACCTAGGTTGACTCCAGCATTCCTGTTTCCTGTAGGCTAAAATACTGTTTTACATCCTTTTACTGCATTATTTTACACACAGCCTTGTGAAAAGAGTGGGATTAGCTGCCTGACTGGTGCTTTGCTGGGGTTAATTAATGCTTGCATTACCAGTGAGTGCCCATTTTTCCATATCCTGCAAGTCATTTTTCCCTTTCAGTTGGCCTGCAGTGACATTTTGTGCTCACAAATGTATATTCATTTAGCATTTGCTCTGCCATCACGCTGCAGTCCACGTGGGTTTGTTTTCTTGGGGCGATCCATGATGCTGTTCAGAGCTCGTCCGTGGGCTGGCTTTTGTTCAGATCATTTCTTCTGTCAAGCTGATGCCTTGTTAGAAGTCAGACTGCAGCCAAATTCAGGGGTGGAAAGCTGATATAAATATATCCATGAAACACTTTGGATAACTCATGGAGGCATCTTTACTTTGCTTCCAGAAGCAATTTTTTTTTGTTAATGCTGAGTTTCTAAGACCTTGGGTTCAGGCTATAGACTTCATGTAGGATGTATTAAAAGGAATGGAGGACTTGGATTCAAGTCTTTCAAAGCTTTAATGTAGTAGAACTCTCTTGATTTCTCCTCACAAAGAGATGATAAGGCTTGTTTTGAGTGCTGCTCAGAGGGGAATCTTTCCAAGGAGTACTGTGGGCTTTTCCACTAGAAGTAATTTCATTTATTACTTAGAATGAAAAGTTTTGGAGAAAAGCATAGCAGCTGCTTTGAGTCTCTGCAGATAATTTCCAGAATAAACTCTGCAGATTCATGCCTTGGTAAATGTTGTGTTGGTTGCTTTGAAAGTCTGAATAGCAAAGAGGTGGGGGGGTATTTTTTGGGAGAAAGTGCCTGTTTTGAGTTACTTTGGGCAGAATTCACACAGTATGAATTATATGGGGAGGTGGGTAAGGTGCAGTAGTGGGCCAAGAGTTAGACTAAAGGCAGTGAGTCTTTGAATCAGCCATAAACTCATTTAAGTTGGAGAAGACCTTTAGGATCATCGGGTTCAGTTTTTCTCTGAAGGCTTCTCTGAGCAGGGGTTGCTGTGAGTTCTGTTTTGTGCTGAAAACTGACTTTTCATGGGGAAGAACTTTCCCCTGAGGCTGCTTTGGCTAAGGCAGGAGGGGTTTGGGGTCTGTGGGCAATGCTGGACTCCAATGTGGGGCTGGGATTTACCAGGGAGCTGCTGGAATCCCACTGAGAGCTCCTCGCCAGGAGTTTTCCCTAAAGGAAACTTCCCAAGGACTGATGGGCAGAGCTGGCCTTCTGTATTCCCTTATTTATCAGGGACTGCTGAAGTGACACCATCTTCAGGCTGCAGGATTTAGGGATGAGACCGTTTGCACGATCTGGGCTGTGCCCTCAGGGTGCAGCCAGGCAGTTTGGGCACTGGGAGATTCTCATCACCCACCTTTCCCCACTCCCATTTACTTTGCGGCTCTTTGTGCTTTATTTTCTTTTCAGTTTATGCAGTGAGAGCAAAGAAGCTGGAAACTTTAATTCTGGGAGAGTCACTGCCCTGTAGAGATGACTGTGTTGGTGGCTGACTAATTTCATTCTGGCATCTTTTTCTAAATACACAACTGTTGTGTACAGCAAATCAAAAACCAAGGGACCAGGCTTCTTTGGCCTAGATTTTCCTGCTGATATTTCAAAAGCTGGCTGCTTTTCTGAAAGCCTTTCAGAGTTCTGTCAGGGTAGAAGGATTGTGTGAGGTTTCTGCAGTGTCAGAGGGTACCAGAGAATACGTTGTTGTCCAGGGAAAAAGGCTGAAGTAAGGAAGTAAAACTTTGTCCTGCAAATAGTGATGGAGAGTGAGGAAAGGGAAGTAGCCTGCATGAGATAATTAATTGCTGGGGTTTTTTTATTCCTAGTTGATCTCTTGGGACTGCTGAAGTGGAGATCCAACACAAGCCTGTTGCACCAGAACTTGAAGCAGCTGATGAAAGTTGATGGTGGTGAAGTGGTCAAGGTAATGGGTTAATGTCTGTAAAAATCCCAGACTTTGAAGTATCTTTTTTTTTAGCTCCCCACACTTTCTCCCTCAACCTCACTGCACTCACTTGCACATTGAATTACAACCAGGAATCTCAAACTTGAGGGTGCTGATGCTCCTCTCCCTGCCCTCCAGGAACATTTCAGATGTTTGAGAGCTGATAAAACACACATAAAATGCACATTTCTGAAAATTAGGTTGTTTTTTCCTAGCACTTTGGTGAATTTTTATATACAGATACATGAAGAAAAGGTGTTGTTCTTTGCAAGATTAGACCATCTTGGAAGTCTTACATGGTGATGTTAAATATATTTTTAATCTATGGATGTGGAATGAAATCCTAGTGTGCACTGCTGTTGTTTTCTTTTAAAAAATACTTCTGGAAACATTTAGCTGAGCCAAGTTATTTACATTTCCCAAGGCCACTGAGTGATTGCAGAGAGCTACATAAAGACAGATTCAGCTGTGCAAAAGAGGAGGCTGGGACTTTATTGAAGGTGTTGTAATAAATCAAATCTAAAAGAGTGTCAAAAGATGTACTTGGGGACAGGTGACCCTGGAGAGTTCTTTCCTTACTTCAGGGGATTTTTGGTTGATAGAAGGATAATGAAGCCTCAGCTTGAAGTAACTTAAAGCACCTGGGAATGGTGAGTTTGTCATCCTTGGAGGGTGGGGAGAGTGGGGTCCCACAGGTTTGTGTTTTAGGAAGGTTCTGCTTGCTGTGGTTTTGTCCTGGGTCACTGGAGAGCAGAATCTTGCCCGTGGTGCTGGCTCCTGCTGAGCACTGCCATGGCTCTGTCACTTGGAATTCTCCCTCCTCTCCAAGTGTGACATCCCAGAGTGTGTGGCACCTTCCTGCTGGGTGGGGATCAGGGATTTCCTCTGGATGCACCACCCCCAAATGGGGTTTGAGTAAAAGCACATTTGGAGTGAGTTCTCCAGCTGGCACACGCTCAGGACCCAGTGGGATTCCCTTCTCCCTGCTCCCAGGGATCTGAGCACAACTGGCATGCAGGGGCAGGAGAGGGAATGTTCAATATTGCTTCCCACCACCATTTTTAGCCTTTTTTTAGGGGGCCAGTGCTTACATTCTCCATCTGTTGCAGCAGTGTTCCATCTTTGTGGGGGCTGCTCTGTTGCAGGATCTGGTTTGTAACTGTTCCTTTCTGTTCTTCCAGCTTTCTTTGCCCTTCATATTTTTAACTACAATACCCAGTGCAGCCTGGATATCTTTAGAAAAAGTATTGATGTGATAAAACACATTCCTATTTTCTGTTAAGCCATTGCCTGTTTTTAAAACTCCCATTAAAAGGCCTGGACCTACTGGTGTTCATTTATTTGAGTGAAGATGAGCCCAGATCCCCATTCTGTGCCTGTTCCCAGAGTGTGTGGAAGCTGTAAATGTTATCTCCCTTCCCCAGAGGCTCTGGCTCCATTTGTGCAGAGTCTGTGGAGTATGAGAATGTAAACTAATAGTGTAGGAATTATTCATGCTACCTGAGAAATGTCCTGCCCCTTCACAGAGCAGCAGCATCTCTGCTGTGCTCTTCCTGCTGCTGCACCAAGTCCTGGTGAACAGATGTCAAACCTGAACTCTGCTAATGAAAGTCAGGCTGAGGTGCCTGAATGTGAAATCAAGGCTTGACCAGCCTCCCCACCATCCTTTGGCTTCCAAGGGTCTCAGTGTGTGGGACCCAAGAGTGCAACTTCTCTTCAGACCAGGAGAGAAACTTCTGTCAAGGCTTGAAACTGCTTTGCACTTCCCTCCCTGCCAGCTGGCAGCAGCCACAGAATCATTTAGAATTACAGAACCATTTAGGTTCGAAAAGACCTCGGAGATCACAGAGTTCAACCTTTAGAACATTGAGTCCAGCCTTTAATGTGCTTTATTTGCACATCTTCTTTAATGGAATGAGTAAGGCTGTGAGAAGGTGATGTTTTTCTTTTGCCCCCATAGTGAAATGATGAGCTGGCTCTTCCCCAGGACTGGGCTAAGATCAGCTGCAAGAATTTTGGCTTTTCTGTTTTTTTTATCCTCAGCAGCACACACTGTGACTCTGTGTTCATTTGGTTGAAGGAGTTTGACATTCAGCTGTGAATGGGGGTTAATTCCTGACATTTGGCTGTAGATTTAGGAGATCAGGTGACTCAGGCTTGATCCAGGAGACTCATTGCACAGCTAAACATTTTTAAAGGAGGAAGGTGGGAATCAGGCTGGTTTTCCATCCCTCTCATGGGATGTGGAATGCCTCTTGGAGCTGGAATCTCAGGACAATTCCCTTCTGCTTGTTGAGATGTTCTTCCCCAATTACACAGTCTCATCTACAAGGCAAAAACTTATTTTTTTCATTTTACTTCCCTGTGAGGGTGTAAGTGCCTGGCACAGGGTGCCCAGAGATGCTGTGGCTGCCCCTGAAAGCGTCCAAGGTTGGACAGGGCTTGGAGCAACCTGGGACAGTGGAAGGTGTCCCAGGGGGTGGCACTGGATGAGTCCCTCTCAACCCAACCCATCCTGGGACAATTTGAGACAGATGTGCTGGCACCATCCACGTTTAACCCCTTCTTTCTCAACCCAAACTGAGCTGTGATCCAGCCTGGCAGTGCCCTGGAGGAGACCCTGTGTGTGTGTGCCAGCTGGAGGAAGGAGCTGCTCAGGCACAATCCCATTCCAGCAGCAGTGATGAGTATCTCTGGCAGTGCATGGATTCCTGGCTGGCTCTGGGAAGAACTCCTGGAATTAGGGACCTTTTGTCCTTGTGCTTGACTGGAAGCCCCTGGCACTAATCTGCTTTTCCTCTCGTGTTGCACAGATGGGGGTGCCCAGCCAGGGGGAGTGAAGACCTTCCTGTGTAGGTTTGGGGCTGGGGCTCTGTTCCCGTGCCTGCATGTGTGGTCCCACCTGGGATTGTGCATCGTGGTGCAGCCCTGAGCAGGGATGTTCTGAGTGCCTCCATGGCTCAGCTCCCACTTTTCCTGGCATGAGGCTCAGTTGCTTGTGTGGTTTGTGCTGTGAAACACTCGAGTTCTCAGCGATGCATGGGGCTGGTGGCCGTGTGGTGGAGCTGCAGATTGGAAATCCTTCTTGTTGGAGCACTGTCATAGATTAAAGTCCTTGTCCAGGTGTGCCAAGTGTGATTTCTGACTTCATTTTTTCTGTTGGAGTGATAACCTGTGTATGGATAATCAACTTCACTAAAAATAATTTGGTGAAAAGCGAAGCGTTGGATTTTCCATTTTTTTGCTAACTTTTAAAATGCCTTTACTTTAGCAAAAATAGCTATAGAAACCTGTGTGGAATCTAAATTTAATTTTCCTTTGAAAACATGATGAGAGCTGTGTTGTTCCTTTGTAGTTCCTTCAAGATACACTGGATGCCCTTTTTAACATCATGATGGAGAACTCGGAGAGTGAGACCTTTGACACTTTGGTGTTTGATGCTTTGGTGAGTTTGCAGTGGGAAGGGTCTGAAATGTACATAATCCTGGGGAATAAATGATAGAATGAAGTTTATGAATGGAAAATATCTGAGCTGAGAGTTATTATTTAATTTAAAAGTTACATTTAAAGGCTCAGATCCAGAGGGAGTTGGATGATACCATTCCATCCTCCCAGAAAATAGGGAAGCGCTCAAATCCAGTCGTTTTAATGGATTAACAGCAGAATTTAGGACAGGAGCAGAACAGAAATTTTAATATCAGTAATGTATCTTCTCTGAGAAGAAAGGGGAATGGACAAAAATAAGGATTTTTTTTGAGACTAACACTAATTATGCTGTTTTTTTCAGGTATTTATCATTGGACTGATTGCTGACAGAAAATTTCAACATTTCAACCCTGTCTTGGAGACCTACATCAAGAAGCATTTCAGTGCTACCTTGGCCTACACGTAAGTTGGAAAATTTGTTTTTCCTAATGTGACCTGGAGAATTTTTCCAGGTAATGTTACTGAATTACTTGTTTATGTAGCTTAATTAGGAATGTGCCCATGAGCTTGGGAGGATCTTGAAGAAGACTGGGGATGGTCTTTGTTTCTTTCTTGAAATATGTTGGTAAAACTTTCAGTCCTGTGCAAGGAGAAGTCTTGATAGTGCTGTAATGAGGAAGGGGATGATTTGACAATTTCAGGAGCTGTTTTATAAGGAAAACAAAAGCAATTCTCACTCTCATTGGAAGGAAGTATGTCCATTTAAGATGCTTCAGATACTGATTTTGTGCATTAAATGACATTGTACCTCGATTATCCACATTACTGTCAGTGTGGGGAGGGAACCAGTGAAGGACAGAAAAACAAAGGCCCATTATTTTTGTTCTCTTAAGTAATTTCTGACAGTTGGAATCTTTGCTGCCCTGATAGACTAGAGGAAAAATATCTAATAAAAATATCTTTGCAGTGCTGGGAGGGAAAGCAAACCTAAACCAGGAAACCTGGGGTGCCCTTTGCTGGTGTAGTCTCTCTATTAAGGGACCTGGAAGTGTTTGAAAATACTGACTTAAAATTGTGAAGAATCATGAAATCATAGAACATCCTGAGCTGGAAGGGACCCACAAGGATCCAGCTCTTAGCCCTGCCCAGACACCCCAAAAATCCCACTGAGAGCATTGTCCAAGCACTCCTGGAGCTCTGGCAGCCTCGGGGCTGTGCCCATTCCCTGGGGAGCCTGGGCAGTGCCAGCACCCTCTGGGGAAGAACCTTTCCCTAATCCTTCTTGAATTCCCAAAGAAGGTTTGAGCCTTCAGTCTCAAGGCTGATGTTTTGCTCACTGGGTGTAGCAGCTCCGTGTGGAGCATCCTGCACCACCTGGACTTGTCAGGAAGAGCTGAGATGGTCCTTCCATGGCATGGAGAGCATTCCTGCCTTCCTCAAGTGCAGGGAGGCGGAAACAGGGAAGAGCTGAATCCTGGCTTGAGGTGTCCCCATGGGTGTGACAGATCCCTGCCCTGTCCCTGCCTTTTATTCATGGAACATCCAGCGTGGAAAAGAGCTCCAGGATCATCCAGCCCAACCTTCAGCTGTTGCCCTGAAGTAAAAAGAGGTGGCCTTGGCAATATTTAAGTGGTTAGTTGAAATTCTCAGGCAGTTTGCTGCTGCTCCAACAAATCCCCAGGCAGCAGGATCTCTGTGAGCTCGGTGTTGTTTTCTGTTAGTGGGGAATAATGTGGAGCTTGTTTACTTGGAGTGGGGATGTTGGATCATGCACTGGAGCTGGGATGATTTAAAATGGAATTGCTCATGGTTGCATTAAAACCCTGATTTATATTCATTGGAAGGGAGGGAGCTGAAATGGGATTATTTTCAAAATTGTTTCACTTTCGAGTTGGATAGGCTTTAAAATGGGGAAGAAGAGAATTTCCAGCTGGTGGTGTATACTTTGAGAAATAAATTTTACAAATTTCAGCCCAAAATCCAAGGGTAGGCTTTCTAAAGGGGAAGCCTTGTCGAATGAAGAAACTCACACTTTGTGTTAATTCTAACAGCGTGCTTGTATTTCATTTAATTACTTTTATTATTCTGGTTATTATTAATAGGTGCATCTTTCTCAGAGCCTAAATCTGAATATCTATCTGAACATCCAGCAGAAAATCAGCATTACTGAGATTTGTAGTATTGCTTGTGTGTTAGATGAGTTTATGGTCTGTGGGGGTTTTTTTGCTCAAGAATGTTACAGCTACTTATCAGCAAGACAAAACCACAATGAGTTTATTAGTTGAAGAATGAACTTTGTAGCTCTATGTGCACATAATTTTCCTTTAAACCTTTCAAAATGGAGATTCTGTGAGAATACTTGTAACTTGTATGTGGGTTTTTTGTATTTAAACAGAAAACTGACCAAGGTTTTAAAAACATACGTGGACAATGCTGAGAAGTGTGGGATCACTGACCAACTCTTCAAAGCCATGAAAGCCTTGGAATACATCTTCAAGTTCATTGTCCGGTCCAGGATATTGTTCAACCAGTGAGTACAGGCAGTGCTTCCACTCCCACTGCCAGTAATGCCCCAAAACTGCCAACATCTCACAGCCCAGCAGTTAAAACTGCTTAGTATTGCACTATTTTAGAAATACTTGAAACTGTGAGAAGTTATTTCAGGAGAGGAGTTTTCCCTCTTGAGCAGAGATCTGTATTTTCAGTAGCAGTGAATTGGTGAAATCACTATAGTTTAGGTCTCTGAACAATTAAAGCTTGGCACTATTTGGGGAAGCTTCTGTTACTGTATTGTGTTTTATACACAAGATGTTACAGAAGTTGTAAACCAAGCTGATGAGATCTTCACTTAGATTGAGTCCTTTTACTGCTTGTTAGCAGTGGTAACAACCTTATTGCAAGGGATTTATGTAGAGCTCTTCAGTTCCCATCTCCACCACCCTTTTCTCTAATTTAGGGCTTGGGATTTATTTCTGTGGGAGCCTTGCTGCAAGATTCATAAAATACTGTGTGTCACTGAGGCTGCAGCAGGCCCTACAAATCACTTCAAAACAGAAAAAAAAAAAAATTCCTTCTGGCTGCAGGTTGGATTTACAGACAGTCTGACCCTCCATGACTGGCTGTGGGATTTCCTTGTGGGAAGCACAAATTCAGTGTAAGACCCAGCCCTCCATGCCAAGGGATTAATCGGCAAAATTACCGGATGCAGAAGGAGCCTGTGATTTGTTCTGCTGTGGGACTGAACCCTGCCTGGGGGGTGTGATTTGGAGTGATTAAAATGCAGGAGTGTGGCAGGACGGGGAGTGATTGCTGCTGCTCTGCTGAGGAATCACAAGCAGCAAGCTGAAGCTTTTATTCCAAAATATGGCATATTTTTAACTTCAGGGAGAGGCTGGTGGGCTGGATGGATGGAGCATTTTAGCAGTTGAGTTCTGGATAAATCCATGGAAGTTCATCCACTTAAAGCATGGTGGCACATCTGTTTGTTCACTACAGCAAAGGTTGATGAAGGCAAAATATTACAAGTGGCCTTTAGAAATACCTTTATTTGATTTCCTCAGTAATGATCCCAGGGCTTCTGGTGTATTTACTACAGTCCTAAAATCCTCCAGGCAGTCCTGGAAGGACCAACTTGGTGTAAACCTTGATTTCTCACAGCTGCAGAGATGTTGTGCTTTATCAGGTACAGTAAATAAATAGATGTTATTAACTGACAGTAGGAACACATTTGTGACTAACTTGTTTATTTTTATTATAACTTCCTTTTTGAAAGGCAGAGCTTTTTGTCTGAAGCACTTTGATTTATTGGGCTGTCAAGTTCAGTTAGTCTTTCTCTTAGTACAACTTTCACCTCTCTAATCTGTTCAGGGGAACACTGAAATCCATTATGGAAATGGGGACTTAACAAGTTTTTTATCCTGCATAATCCCCAGTTTTAGCCTAAAAGGGGAATAGAAGTGTGCACAGCTAAATAACACAATTTAGTGGTTTGGGGTTTTTTTCCTGTAGTATTTATTTCCTCTGTGTCCAGGTTAAAATCAACTTATTCATATCTGGGGCTTCCAGAGCTTTATGAGCACAACGTTAAAAATGATACACTTTAACTTCAGTGTAAAGCAGCAGGAACATCCTGAACTCCATGTTTATCCCAAAAAAAGCCCATTTCTGGCTGCAGTATGTGATCCATCATGCTGTAGCTTTAGATTGGATATTGGAAAGGAATTCCTGGCTGGGAGGGTGTAAGGCCCTGGCACAGGGTGCCCAGAGCAGCTGTGGCTGCCCCTGGATCCCTGGCAGTGCCCAGGGCCAGGCTGGAGCAGCCTGGGACAGTGGGAGGTGTCCCTGCCATGGCTGAGTGGGACTTGATGGGATTTACAATCCCTTCCCACCCAAACCATTCCATGATTCTGTGATCTTGGAACGTGAAGAAATTGTACAAGGATTGTGCCTAGCAAATTTCTGGATGAAATTCTCTTTCTGAGCTGCAGGCTACATTCAAGATCTTACTACTGGGTTTAATTCCAGGAGAAAATGGAGGAAAAGAAAAGGGAGTTGATCTCCTGCTGGGAGTTGCTCTAATGGGTTTTGGTGCCAGTTGTTGGGGGGGATCAGAGCCAGTGGAACCAGGGAGGGCTTTGGAAACCCAGTTCTGTTGTTGAATGAGGCTCTTGGAGGCCATCAGAGCCAGCTGGGTAAACATGGGCTTTAACTGGGGAAAGGAGTCATGGAATGGTTTGTGTGGGAAGGGACCTTAAACTCATCCCATTCCACCCCTGCCATGGCAGGGACACCTCCCACTGTCCCAGGCTGCTCCAAGCCCCATGTCCAGCCTGGCCTGGAAGTCCCACGCGATGTTTAAAACTCCCCCTGTTTAGATTTAATCTGCATTCCAGATCCTTTTTTTCGTCATGTTAAGTCTGAATAACCCTGCTGTAGGTGAGTCCCACGTGCTGCTGAGGAGGGGAAAGTTCTCAAGGATGATGTGGAGCCAGTGTTCATCTCCTCCTCATTTTCCAGTGAGGATTGTGCCATCCTACACCTGGAGCAGGGCTGATTCTGCATTTAAGCCACTCCAGAGAATTCCAGGAACACTCATTGTACCGGTGGCCCAAGTTCTTCACCTTGGCTGTCTTTTTTTGGCCTCAGGTGTTGCTCAGCTGCCTCTGTGCAGTTTTAACCCTCCTGAAAGTGTCTGAGAGAGACAGGGGGGGATCCCAGTGGGCAGCTCAGCTCTGAGCAATCTGCCTGAGGGCACAGGGACCTTGCTCCTGAAGCTGAGCTGGGGCTGAGTCATTCCTCTGTGTCAGCTGTGCTGACTCCATGGCAAACTGAGCCTGAAATTAGTGCTGAAACAGGATTTAACCTCAGTGCTTCCTTCCCACAGAAAAAAAAAAAAAAGTATCTTCTTAGCAAAAAGAAGGTTGATGGTTTTTTTTCTTTTCTTTCCTAGAGTTTAAGGTCACTCACCTTAGGCCACTGGTAGATTTTAATGATTGCTGGCAAGTTGTCTGGCTGCTTTCTGGCTTCATCAGCACAAGGGTCCTGCCAGACATCTGCAGGGTGGAGAGGCTGTCCCAGGGCTGCGTGGGCACAGGGAACTGGGGCACTGCTCAGGGACTCACCAGAGACTGGAGCAGCACTGCTGCATGTGGCATTTCACATAGACAGCTTTACAATAAAAATCTCTTCTTCCTGCTGGCCCAGCCTGGCCAGCCTGTCTTGTCTTAAGGGTTTTTTTTTGTGGAAGAAAGCTCTTGATTTGGTGAAGGAAGTTGTAGAAATTCTTGAAAAATGTAAGGCATTTATATGTCCGAAAAAATGTAACAAATAGCCATCTGTCATTTGATTGTCTAAAAAACCACCAGATTTTTTAAAGCAGTATTTCCATTGTGGTTTGTGCTGATGAAACCTAATTCCTTTTCAGGCTCTATGAAAACAAAGGAGAAGCAGACTTCAGGGAGTCTCTGCTGCAGCTCTTCAAGTCCATCAATGAGATGATGAGCAGCAACTCTGACCAGACTGTCATAGTGAAGGTTTGTGCTTCCCAAATCTCCAGTTCTGCATCCTCAACCACAAAAAGGCAGTCAGTGAAGTATTTGCTTGTGTTTGTGCCTAATAGCTGGCTTTACGTCCAGTAAGGTTAATTCTTGGTGCTTCTGCTCAAGGGTTTGTGACTGTGTAAAGAGCTTTCTTTGAACAAGAAAATGTATGGAATTCTAGAATTGTTTCAGTTGGAAGAGACATCCAAGGTCATGGAGTCCAACTTTTAATTGCTTCAAAAACCTCACTTTTATTTTAAAAACAGAGCTTAATTTGGGTTGAGTGGTATTTGGCTTTTTTAACTTGTATAACCTTAAAGTTAAGGTGTTCTTAAGGCATTACATTTAAGATGCTGCTGACAGTGTAGAGCCTCATATTTTAAGGTATTTATTCATTTATATCTGAGGCTGTTCAGGAATTTCTAGATAGGACCTTAAGCCCTAGTACATATTTTAAAAAGAAAATTAGTAGTGAGTGAGACTGGAAGCTCCACCTTTTATCCCTTGGGCCTTTTCTTGTGTCCCTTTAAAAAACAGCATCTGCTTTTGGTAATGTTGGCTTGTGCAATTGGGAAAGGGGTCTGTGCCCTCAAATGGTGCTGATATGAAAGAGCAAAAGCTCTGAATTATAGGACTGGTGGATTTTAGTATCCAGAGGAGGCGGGATGCAGAACTTAGTGAATCTTTTTCATCATGGAAAACTAAAGACTGCCCTAAATGTGTGTTTGATAAGCTGCACCTTGAACTTCTCCTTGTGCTTCCAATTGGAGTTTATAAAAAAGGTGAAACCCCTGACCCAGCCCTGCTGAATCAGTTGAGAGATGACCAAGGGCTGAGATTTGGGGTAGGATTTGGGGACAGTTGGACTCTTCCTGCTCAGGTAATTGCAAAGACACAGTGGGAAATCCCTGTGCCAGTGCCAGGACAAGCTGGAGGAGTCCAGCAGGAAAAGTCCTGAGTCAAAGCCCCCAGCTGAGCTCTGGGGCTCCTGATGCCATGCTGAGCACACAACAAGAAGAGATAGTGGGGATAAAGCAGCTGAGGAGGAATATTTCAGGCAGAGAGGCCGAGACTGGATCATCTGATAACAAAGTAGGGATATTACACGTTGCAGGAAAGCTGGGTTTTCATTTCATTGCCAGAGCATCTGTCCTGAATGGAAATGGGCAGTTGGAGGCTGTGGCTCAGTGTGCTGTCTGGGGTTTTACAAAAAGGCAGTTTGCAGATTGTGAGAGTAGAATGTGATATTTCTTTTCCTGAGACCGCTTTGCAGGGCCTGCTGCAGGAAGGCAGATGAACGTGAGCTTTTTTCTTTAACAATTTATACCTTGTGGGGAAAAAAAAAACGAGAAGAAAAAGGTAAAAATTGATTTGGTTGTGTTCACCTGAGATGCAGGAAGGAAAACTGCCTGGCAAGGACTGGAGAGATCCCACCAGCAGTGGTTCAGGTCCAGAACTGTGCAGCCCTGGGGAGAGCACAGCTCCTGTCTGTGTCTGTAGGGTGGCAGATGAAGCTCTGAGGGGTGAGCAGTGTGGGTTTCAGTGTGCTTGAGGATGCCTTTCAGAAGCCTTGAGAACCTTTCATTCATTATTTATTGCTTTCATCTCCTCTGGACTCTAATTACCGAGCTCTTAGAACACACCATTGTTATTATTGGCTTTTTGCAGCTTGTGAAATTGCTTTTATGATGTTCAGGTATCCACTGGAGCTCTGCAGTGTGAGCACCAGACAGAAATGTGCGCTGCTGTCACAGAGGACACAACTGTTGAATGGGTGCATAAATGTGGGGTATTTTGGAGAGGGTGAGTGTGGATTCTGTTCATCCTGCCTGGCAGAGCTGCAGGAGTGCTGGGAGGTGTGAGTGACACTGGGGGTGACATTAGGGGCCTCATTCAGCATCTCCATCTCTGCTGGTGGAGAGGAGCATGAGAGGGACCTCCCAGAGCTGGGGGGGCTCACCTGGCCAGGACAAGCTCCAGGGAGAGCTCAGAGCCCTGCCAGGGCCTGAAGGGGCTCCAGGAGAGCTGGAGAGGGACTGGGGACAAGGGATGGAGGGACAGGACACAGGGAATGGCTCCCAGTGCCAGAGAGCAGGGATGGATGGGATTTGGGAAGGAATTCCTGGCTGTGAAGGTGGGGAGGAGCTGGGATGGAATTCCCAGAGCAGCTGTGGCAGCTCCATCCATGAAGTGCCCAAGGCCAGGTTGGACATTGGGGCTGGGAGCAGCCTGGGACAATGGGAGGTGTCCCTGCCATGACAGGGGTGGAAAAACATCTTTGAGTCCCTCCCAACCCAACCAGTCTGGAATTCTGGTGCTGTTGGATACTTTGTTGAAGCTTTGTGGAAAATCAATGATTTTAAACAGCTAAGTCCCAGGTCCCTGTGTTGTGCAGGAAGATCAGGAGATCTTGCTGTGTAGCAGTTTCAGGCTTTTCTTCACTGACTTTTACAAATATTGGGGAAGCTAAATAAGTGTAGACAAAATAACTGTGTTTGGAGTGAGATAAGAAGTTGCAAAGACCTACACAGAAAATTAAGGTGCTTTACATTAAACAAGGCAGATGGGTCTTTCCCACATCCCACAGTTTCCATTTCTCCTTGCAAAACCCAAAATATTCCTTTACATTTTATCACCGTGGAGCAGAACTGCCACTGGAAACTTGCTCAGAGATGTTCCCAACTTTTTGGGCTGGATATACTGGATTTTTTTTCCTATCTGCTGGGGGAGTAGCCTTCAAGCTGACACAGAATGAAAGACTACAGTCTTCTGTTCTTAGCAAGAATTCCTCTTTATCTATTCAAATATTTATGTCCTTGTGGAAGCTCTTGTTGACTGTAGTTGTTTAATATTTTGCATTTAATTTTTTTTTAAATTTGAATTTTTCAAGGCTTTGGGTACATGCATGGGGGGAAAAAAGTTTCCTCAAAAGAAAACTCTCAGAATTATACAAGGAATTAAGGTTAAAAGAGGCTTGGGATTTGTACCTCTTTTAGGATTATGGATATTCAAAAAATCTTGGGTAGGGGAGAATTTATAGGGTTTATATATATATATACATAAAACATAAAGGTTATTTTTAAAATGACTGATACTACTTCAGCTATGGATTTTTGCAATAAATAGGTAAAATTCTATATGATCTTGGAATGTGGTTTGAGCACAGCTTTGCTAGCACTTAAACTTCTTATAGCATTCTCCTGGGGCTTATACCTCATTTCTTTTGCCTTTTATAGACCTAAATGTGTTGAAATTAAAATGTTGAGGTGCAAGAATGACTGAAACCCACTTTCACCCCAGGCTGTAATCAGTCCTGTAGGTTTGAATTTGAATTTGAGAGAGTGAACTGCTAAAAATTACAGTGTTCAAAACAACACAGAAGTTGGGTTATTTTTTAGTTAATTAAATAAAATTTTTTGGGATTTTTTTGGTGTTTCAGTGTTGTCTGCAGTGTGGAGAGACATTTCAGGGCTGCCTTTCCTGGTGTTTAAGGTGTGGGGTTGTCCAGGCTGGAGAGGGAAATCCAAGCAGTTCCTCTCCCATGCTGAGTGGCTGTGGGCTGCAGCAGAAGTGGGGAAGGGGAGGCTCCAGTTTGTTTTCCAGGTCTCACTTTGAGGGTTAAACCTGCTGAAATCAGGTGAGCAGCATTTGGTGTGTGCATGCATTTTTAATGGTTACAAGTGTGCTGAGCCTTCCTGGGTTTATTCCTGTTTTCTGCTAATTGGTGCATGATAATTATTTCCTTAACCTTCTCCTGCTGAAGCAGGAGCTCAGCTGGAGCCTGAGAGTGATGTTCCAAGTGTGGATAAAAATGCAGATATTCCTTAGTCAGGGATTCCTGCATCCCTTGGGAGGCAGAGAAGCTCCTCCTGCAGGGGAGGGAGCTGGACCCTTCTCAGCAGGGCCCTCTGATATTTGCTGTTCTGATTTTGTTCAGGATATCTGGGAAAAGGCTGGGAGCTCTGAATGACCTGAATTAAGGAGGTGTGAGCACGTGGTGTGTTTTAAGCTCTTTTTTGATTTAGAGTTGGGGTAACTGAGAGGTACTTTATAAAACCTTTATTCCATTTTCAGTCTCACGTGAAGGGTGAGACAGTGCAGATGTTATAACCCTCACCTTCACAATCAGAAGCCAACTCTTTCCTAATTACAATTCATTATAAGCGTTTATTGGTTTATCAGCTTTTGTCACACCATGTTGTAAATGCCTTAAAGCCAATAATCTAAAATTACCCCTCGTGGGTGCTCCTACAGTGCATCTTTCATATTTCTGTTTCTCCAAAGTATCCAGTCTTACTTGCAAGGTCATCCTTTGAAACTTTTTTCTAGCTTCATTTCTCTCTCACCAATGTCTACCTTATTCTGTAACATTTCTAAGCCTTTAAAAATTCCCTACAAATCCATTTCCCACATTGGTGTGTATAAAATCATCCTGTGTGTGGCCACAGAGAGCTGGGGTGGAAGATGAGATCATTTTTTAATGTGAATTCTCCCGTGCCTTGGGCTTCTTAATAATTCTGGTCACTTCTAACACATTTCTCAGTGTCCAGTCTGTGCTTTAATATTCAGCATTTATTGCTAAAGCCACAGAAAAAATATTTAAATGAAGGCAGGGAAATATAAGGTGCCTGAGAAGAAAACAAGAGACTGTGTTAATCTGTTAATCAGGGCTTTTCCAGCAGGTGGAATTCTTAATAAACATCACTTCAGATTAATTGAGTAACAAAATGCAACTATGGATTGAGGTTTCTGTGACTCTCAGAATCCATGTGGGAAATACCTCCAGCAGATACTTATTTGTGATTGTGCTTTGGGCTGTTTTTACACTGAATTGGGGCTGTCCTTACACTGAATTTAGTGCCAGAACTGGGATAAAAACTGCTTTAGTTTGTGGGCTGAACAACTGCTCTAGGCTGGGGCAAATCTCAAATAGAGTTCAGGTGTTCTTGGATATTGTTTGATCCAGCTGCTGCCTGGGCTTCATTGGGTTTGGATGAGTTTAATGGAATGGGGTGGAAAAGAGGTGCTTTGTTGAATGGCACAAATAATGAAAATTAACATTAAAATAATGTTCTCAAATGGAGTTGGGTAAAACAAATTTATTGCTTTGTCCAACAAAAGAGTTCAGAAGAATATCATGTATTTGGCACAGAATTTTTGTGCTTAATTTGGAGGCCAGACATGCTGATGGAAACAAATGGCTTTGGAAAATGACAGTTTTTAATTAAGGATTTTTTTTTTTGCTTTTATGGACTACAAAGAGCTGAACTTAAACCCCAGAAAAAAGCTGTGTTGTTCTGCTCAGAATATTTAAATTTTGTTTAATACTTTGCAAATGTCATTTGGTCAATCTAATGACAACCATAAGTTAGTTTTTTCTTTTTAATAGCTACTGCAAAGAAGCTTTTGTGACACTTTTTTTGTCATTCCATTTAGAAACCCAAGGATGGGGTAATTTTCCATTGTTGCAAGATTTTTTTCTGTCCTGCTTTCTTTTCATTCACCAGTGACCTACTGTAATTATCACAGGGGTGATTTTACTTTTGTATTAATTAAGAGATCTCTCCATATTCTCAACTATGTAACAAACAAAAATAAATGAGTAAAATTCATTTTTCTGTTACCCAAAATGTTATCAGAAATACTTTAAGGCACTTAGCAAGGTCGCCCTGTCTTATTTTAATGTGTTTTTATTTGCCCGATGACACAAAGAAAAGGCTTTTACTTGTCCTCTCATCCTTTTGGGAAGAAATTAAAAACTGCAGAAATTTCCTTGGAAAGCAGCTCCTCTGGGTAGTTTTAGAAGTTGTGCCACTTTCTGTCCCAATAAATAAACTGAGCTTACTCTTACTTAAATATTCAAGTGTCAAAGTGAAGTTTTTTGAGGTTTTCCCTACCCAGCAAAAAACTGCCAAAAAAATTCCTTTCAGAGTATCAGGCTAAATCATTCAGATAAACTTTTAGTCATAGAAACTCCTTGAACGCTTAGATCTGGGCAATGTGCTAATTTCCCTCTTGGTAGATCCCATTCTTTACCCATTTTTGGTTCATCAAACCTGTCTGGAAATGAACTATCAGTGAGGAAAGAGCAGAGTGGGCAGAGCAGGGAACTCCTCATGGATGTGCAGAGGGGTCACTCTTGGCAATAACAATTCCATGGCTCCTGATCTTATTTATTCTGGCCTTCCTGAAGATTTTTTTCCCCCTCAGATGATCTTTTAATACCAACACTGAAGTTGTTCCTTCCACACAAACCTGATTTCCCTGCCAGCTCTGGACAAGTTTAGGAGAACACAATTAGCTGTTAAATCAATTGATGTTCAGAGGGGCACTGTTGGAAACAACAATTCCATTACACCTGATCTTACTTATTCTGGCTTTTTTACCACATCTGAAGGGTTTTTGCAATTAAATGATTTTTTGATACCCACACTGCATTTGTTCCTTGCACATGAACGTGATTTGGCTGCCAGTTGTGGAGAAGTTCAGGAGAACACAATTAGCTGTGAAGTCATTAGAAACCCATCAATGAATTTATCTGGAAGGTTGCAAAGGGTCCTGCTCCAGACAGGGCTGGTTGGGATGATTTAGGGAATAAGTTGCAATTAGTCTGTGGAAGGATAAATCCTGGGAATTGCCATCCCCTGCATTGGCTGTGCAGAGAGCTGTGGCCATCAATTATTGCTTAATTTATTCCACTTAAGGGAAAGCTTTGACTTTTCTGGCCCTGGTTATTTTCACTTAGTGAGTTGTGTTTCTTGGCCCAGTTAATTGCCTTTTGCACAGTTTTTCAAGGTATCCTTGAGGCACTGAGCAGCTCCTGCTCAGAGGGAGTGTCAGCTGATGGTTCTTCCCATACTTTCTGTGGAATAATTCCTTTTACAGGCAGATGTGGTGTTCATGAAGGGGAAATTAATGTGGATTTGTGTGGTTGGGATGTCGAGGATGAGCCTCAACACAGAGAGTGCTCTGAGTTGGTTGCAGGCTGCCATGGCCTTGCTGATGTCATGCTGAGCCATGTGAATCACAGCCTGATCAAAAAAATAAAATCCCAGTAACAGCCCACAGCCAAGAGAACAGTGAGTGTACAGGGAAATTCAGCTCAGAGAGAATATATCCATTATTCATGCCACACTCGGGCTCATTGCTGCTTTCACTCCTTTTCATCCTTCCCCTTTGCTGCTTTATTTGTGTGCTTTGTAGTACTGGAAATGACTGATTTTGTAACTTGATAAGGGTGGGAATAATTTGTCACTCGTTTTGTACAAAGAGAGAAGCCCCCTCGGGCAGTCAGATTTTTATTGCAGCCCAGCTTGAAACTGTGTGTAATTATTGAGTGTGTGTGTGAGACTGATCTTGCCACTTTTGGGTGTGCTTCTCTTGTGATCACAGGGAAATTACTGCAAAAAACTGTTTGATTGAACATTAAGGTTCCTCACTGCTGTGGTTTCTTAATGCTGGTTGGAATTTTCAAGTGGTTAAGGCATCCTTGTGTAACCATGGAATTAAGATTTTGGGCTTAGTTTGCCGTGTGCTTCTTGAGGAAATGAGGGATTGGAACCTTTGTCCAGTGCTGATGGAGAGTGAAAAGTAATTAATTTCATATCTGTAAATGGGAGAAACCCCCCCCAAACCAGATGCTTATTTGTTTTTTCCTGATGTTATATGGAAGGACAAGTGCAGGGGTTTTTTTTTTATCTGCTGAATTTCATATTCCTCATTTATGCATTGCAGTGTCCTGGGAATAACCAGCATTGCAATGGAGCTGCTGCTCACAGAAAACCTACTTCAGCTGCAGCTTGAGCAGAGTAAGATGTACAGTGAGAGCTGCTCTTTTACATGATTTAATACCAATAAAAAATTATTTTAATAGCCCTTTGGCTTGGACAGCTACAGATTTAATCACGGGGCTGCACAGCCTCATAGTCTGATCATCTTGTCACATAATCGAGCCAGCTGAGGTGGGAAATTGGGAAATATACTTCCACAATCTTCTTTAAATCTCCAGAATTAAACTTTAATTGGTTTGTCCATAAAGTAGACCCTCAGTTGCTGCTAATTGTTGCAGCTCCAAGCTGTAAATGGCTGTTGTAAATAGTTTTACCCCACAGTAGTTCACAGGAGCCATTCAAGTGTTAATTTTTACGCTCTGTGTGAAATTTTAATTCAAGATATAAAATGCAAACTCTCTTTTAAGATGTGTTACTAAACATTTATGGCTCGGTGCATGTGAAGGATCAGCAAATAAAGCCCCACTGCTGCCTGTGGTTCCTAACTGGTCATTAGAGCCCTCATCCATCACAGCTCCAGTTGCAGAATTACGGAGTCCCCAGCTCAGGAGTTTTTCCAGCAGGTGTGGGGGTGTTTGATGGTCCAGCTTGGCAGCTTCAGTGGATTATGACTGAAAATTGGATGCTCTGAAATCTGCATCCAGCCCAGGGACAGGCTGGGGGCTCCCTTGGTGGCCTCTGGAGGTTCTCCTTGGGTGTCTCCAAAGCATTGATTTGTTGTTTTCAGGAGCTCTGGGGCTGGGTGTGAAAGGACAGGGGCTTGGCAGGAAAGGGGAGGTCTTGGAAGAGAAAGGAGTGGGTTTGTGTTGGCTCCTCAAGACTGTTCTTCTATGGGTCTTCTACCTGGAGAAACCCCCTGGGATGGGAAATGTCTGTGTCCAGGCTGGGGGCGTAAATTACAATCATTTCTCACATCACAGAGTGACAGAGGGGGTTGGGTTGGAAAGATCTTCAAATTCATCCAGTGCCACCCCAGCCATGGCAGGGACACCTCCCACTGTCCCAGGCTGCTCCAGCCCCAGTGTCCAGCCTGGCCTTGGGCACTGCCAGGGATCCAGGGGCAGCCACAGCTGCTCTGGGAATTCCATCCCAGCCCCTCCCAGGGAACAATTCCTGGTTTTTTTTTTTAGCAACCTTGCCCTCTTCTCAGGCAAAAATACACCTGTTATCAAAGTATTTGATTTAATCAATAAAACCCAAGGTAAGGCTGACAAGTCTGGCTGTTCCAGTTTATGTTTCAATTAGTCTGAGGTTTTTTCTTAGTCTGGTGCTCAGTGCATGCAATAACTATGATTTGTTCCTAAGGTAAAATGAGTAAAAATTGCTACAAACAGTTCAAATATTAAACATCTGTTTGTATCTCCCCAGCTCTTTGATGTGCTGTGCAGTGGCAGCTGCGAGTTCGAGGGGAATTGGGAAGAGCCAGGGTTTCATGAGTGGCTACCAAGAGTTTACTGCAGGGAAAAAAATGCTAATTAGGATTTTTGTTTAATTTTTAAGTAGTGGAGTGAAAATTAAACCCAAACAACTCCAGCATGGCTGAGGAGGAGGATGAAAAAGTGCTCAGCAGAACATAGGGATAAAGGGATTAGAGGAACCAAAAGGTTTCTAAAAAATATTGGAAGGAGCTTATAAATCTCTAACTTTGGTTTAAGTTTTCCCAGTTTATGAACATTTCATGCCTCTGTCTTATTTTAAATCAGTTTAAAAGTTTAATTTTCGCAGAGTTTCAGCTCAGGTGTCACAGAAAATGCTGAAACCAAAGCCACCTCCTTGTGGGTGATTCTCATCTTGGCAGTTTTGCATCACCTTTAAGCACATTCATTTTGTTAATTTGGGTTTTTTGGTGGTTTTTTTTTTTAGGGGGCAGCACTGAAATACTTGCCAGCAATTGTCAATGATGTGAAATTAGTGTTTGATCCGAAGGAACTCAGGTGAGTAGAGTTAATTAAGCATGGAGTGCTAATATTATATAAATCTGTATTTATAAAGATATATATAAAATATGCACACAAACATATAAAATAACTATAGAAGCATAAAAACATACTTTATATAGTTATATTTTTATGTTCTATATAAAGATACAAAAATATATTAAAATATAGAAATATATACTGAGACAGTGAAATATGGATCACCTGAGAAGTTTACTTTGGTTTTATTACATTTTTTTTGCCCCTTGCAACTGTTTCTAAGGGCTACACAGAGAGCCTGTTTTTTAAAAAAAAAGTCTAACAAATACCTGACAAACTTTGCAGTACAAACAATTAGAAAAATTATTAATCAGGCAGCTGCTATCAAAAATCTTTAGCTGGATTATGCTGCTTCACTCCTTCAAGTATAAATAAATTTCATAAAGAATAAAATAAATTTCATGTAAATAATAAAATAATAATTCAGTGATTCAGTTGCTGGATTGATGTCTCAGTAGCTCATAAATACAGCCCTGTTGTTAGTAAATAAAAAAAAGAGGATGTTTAAGAAAAAAAAGCAATGGAAAAACCAAATGAAAACTGATATTTCAGGAGAACCTTCAGCTTAAAGAGAAAAATACCATTTTTTTTTTTATGGTGCTGTTACAAACAGCAAAAAAGCACATTTTAAATCTGATTTTACTGCACCAACCCTTCTAAATTTTGTCTGATTTTATTTCTATGGTCTTGATTTGTCAGAAGGAGGGAAAGAGATGAAGTAGGGGTAAAATAAATCCATACAATCTTAGTCTAAGGTTCCAGTGGCCTGGGGAACCTGGCATTTACCTTCTGCTGGCCTGGACTGTGAAATGTTTTACATCTACACTTCCCTGGGCTTAGGAAGTCGAGATTTGGAGAGTTTCTGGACTAAATAATAATTTTGGTATGTGACAGCAAAATTCCTGGGAAAAGAGAAAGGAAAATGCAGGACTCGGCCTGTTTTACCCCAGATATTACATTTTTTCTATGATATTACCAAATAAATTGCAATTAAATACTGGGAGTATTTAAATTGAGGTTAAGTCTCAGTAGGAAAAGCAAAGAACCCAGGATTTTAGGAAGGGATGCAAAATTATTGAAAAGTCTTGTCAATATTAGGTGGGAACTCAGCTGATGAGTGTGATGGTACCTTATCCTAAAATGTCCATTTCTGGGGTGGGTTTTTTTGGTTTGTTTGGGTTTTTTTGGTTGGTTGGTTGGTTGGTTTTTTTTGGTTTTTTTTCCATGCTTACAATGTTAATTATCACCTTGTTTTTGGCATCCATAACCATGAATGTGCTGATTGATGTGAAGCACAGGCAAGGAAAACTTGAAACCCAAAACCTTAAATGAAACACATACAAAGAGTCTAAAACTGAGATAAAAAGGAGGGGACAAAAGAAATGCCATTAAAAACTAAGGAAATTTGTTGAGAACTATTCACAATTCTCAGATTTTTTTTTTTTTCCATGTCTCAAAAATTTGAGTTTGCTCATCCAAAAGTGTGAAGTTGTGTGTCCGATTCTTTATTCCTGGATGTTTTTCCATGAATTATTTGATGGATTATTTGATGGATTATTTGATGGATTATTTGATGGATTATTTGATGGATTATTTGATGGATTTTTGGCTTTTGTTTGATGGATTTTTGCTTTCCCTGTGTGTGCAGCAAGCTCTTCACAGAGTTCATCCTTAACGTGCCCGTGAGCCGCTTGACCATCCAGAAGCTCTACTGCCTCATCGAGATCGTGCACAGCGACCTCTTCACCCAGCACGGTACAATCCCAGCAATTCCAGGGCTCCCCTCCCTCCCTGCCTGCTCCCTCCTGCCTCCCTGGGCAGCCTGGGACACTTCAGGGTGTAAAGGATGAGATGGAAAATCAGAACCCAGCACTGGTTTGGGTGCTGTCAGGAAATTAATCCACAAACAGCAGAGCTTTATGTCCAAAAAGGAGACAGAGGAGTCCTTTTACTTTATACTAATAAAGGGAGAGGCCGTGGGGCATTCCCCTGGGGTCTCTCACATTTTTGGAGGACACAGACTCCTTTTTATCCCAATTTCCCTGCCCCATTTCCCTTCTCTCTTTCCCTGTTGGCTGAGGTATATAACAAAGATTCCCCTCTAATGTATATCTTTCCCTGTTGGCTGAGGTATATAACAAAGATTCCCCTCTAATGTATAACCCTCTTTTTTAATTTTTAATTCTTATGGAATTTAGGGTTTTTCCCCATTGTTTCTTTCATCTTTCAATATCCAATTTTCATTTATCAGCAAACCTACAGTTTCTTTGTAAAGGCAAATTTTTTTTTTTCATTCATCCATCAGTGGAATCCTTCCCATTGTTTCTTTTCTCTCTCAGTGCTGGTTTTATGTACCAGCAGACCCACAGTTTGTTTGTAAACACAAATCCATCATTCCTCTCAGTGGGAAGGGACCTTAAAGCCCATCCAGTGCTATCTCTGCTTGGTGAGCACCTTCCACTATCCCAGGCTACTCCAATCCCTGGCCTTGGGCAAGAGGAAACTCCTGATGGACACTGCAGGTTACAAATAGTGAAGAAGTGAAAGTGCAAAGTTACAGAAAAACTTGAGATTTGTTATTTCAAAAGGGCACTAAGCAGCCATGTTATTGGGCTGTGTTCTAACTTTGCGTTGGGGTTTATCAAAAATCATTAATTCAGCTTTTGTGCTCAGTGAACTGCTGTGGGGGAAATGGAGGTTTTTTATGTCCTCTCTGCCTTGAAGCTGTTTCCTGGCTGAAGGAAAGCAGAAACCTGTCAGAGGGTGCTGCTCATCCATGCCTTGTTATTTTCTGCTTTCCCATTAATGGGCCACTGAAAGATATTTTCAGGCACTCGTCCTACAGATTTCCTCCTTTGTGGTGAAACACTTGATGCTTTTTCAGGCTGGCTGCAGGTTAAACTGACCCAAACAAAGTGTTTGTGTGCTGTCAGGGAAGGCAATGAGGGAGCAAATAGGCACTGCTTCGGTGGGAAAGGAGATTTGGGAGGATTCTGCTCTCAGATCACAACAGCTGAGACTGCTGAGTGCTGATAAAACAAATTTTGCTGGTTCCAGTTTAAAAAATCTCAGTGGATTGGCATTGTGGTAGTTTTATACCACTCTTACAGTCTCTGAAAAACAGTTTACCACCTGTGTCAAAATGTGTAGAAATTTGGTAGACAGAAACAGCAAGTCCAGACTTTATCTTCCCTTCTGAAATTATTGGAAATTATTCAGCCCTTAAGTGCTGGATTTTCAGGAAGTGAAAGGAGGAATACAGGTGGAGTTGCTGATGTTGGGGCCTGGCTAAAGGGTTTTTCCCCATTGTGTCCCCAAATGGTGTCCCCAAGAATAATTTAATGTTTCCTGGGTAGAGCTGTGCATCAGTGTTACTCATTTGCTTCATTCATTCTCAGCTCACTGTCCATGTAATAATTCCCCTTCTCCTGGCTGCTCTCAGGTTGCCAGGACTTTGGGGCAGAAGTCAGTAATATCAGGGATCATCAGCCTTTACTCTCCTAGGGAGGAAGAAATGGGGACAACTCAGATAAAACAAGAAATTGAGTGTAAAACACACTCCTGAGAAAGGCTAGAGGGGCACGTGGTGCATTTACAATATTCATCTTTGCCTTCCCTTATGGAAGCAGTTCCATTTTCAGAGAGAGGAATTGTGTGTGGCTGGTTTGTTTCTTAAACCTGACTCCTGAACTTAGCCCTTAGGTGCAGGAATGGTGTAGTCCGACATTATTGAGCTGCTGAGAAATGTAAATGGCTCTGATTTAATGGGAGGGTGATTAATCAGGGCCCAGGGCAGGTTTGCTGACAGATCAGTGCTGCTTAATGGCTCTGAGATCTTACCAGGAGGCTCCTCAGCAGGGTTTTCCTGGCACTGCCTGTCAGGAATGTCCTAAATCCAACAGCCTTTGGTGGGGCTGGGATGGGGATTCCAGGTACCTGCACTGACCCAAACCACTCTGGGATTCCCAGGGATGTCTGGGGGTTTTTATTCACTAAACAAAGTGTGGCTTTAAAAGCTTCTCTTGCCATTGGTATCACAGAATCCCAGACTTGGGTTTTGGGTTGGAAGGGAACTTAAATGCCACCCAGTGCCACCCCTGCCATGGCAGGGACACCTCCCACTGTCCCAGGCTGCTCCAGCCCCAGTGTCCAGCCTGGCCTTGGGCACTGCCAGGGATCCAGGGGCAGCCACAGCTGCTCTGGGCACCTGTGCCAGGAACTCACCCTCTCCCAGGGAACAATTTCTTCCCAAAATCCCATCCATCCCGGCCCTCTGGCAGTGGGAAGCCATTCCCTGTGTCCTTCACTCAGTATTCTCTCCTGTCAGGGAGTTGTGCAGAGACAGAAGATCCTCCTGCACGTCCTTTTCTCCTGGCTGAGCCCCCCCAGCTCCTTCAGCTGCTCTCTTCACCCTTGGGATGATTTTGTGGAGTCCCAGCCCATTTTGTTTCCCCCATGTTCATGACCAGCCCCAGGTGGGAGCTGAGGAGCCCTGTCAGCCCCACCCAAGGGAGCAGGGTGCTCTGTGCTGGTTGTGTAATTCCAGAAGCACTGTGACAAATCAATCAGTTTTGCCTTTCTCAGAAATGCAGCTCCACTGCCTCCCCCATTGATCGAGCAGCTCCAGCCAGGGGAGCTCAGAGGTGACTCAGAATTAAACTGATCTCTGCCCCCTCCCTACCAGTGGGGCTTAGCAGGGCTGTGAAACACTCTCAACCCCCTAATTAGGGCCCTTTAAAGTTATTAAAGCCTGATTCACCTCGCAGGCTCTGCAGAGACACGTTCTGTGCCTTTCCTGGAGTGCTCAGCAGCTGGGCTCTGGGGTTCTTCCCCTCCCCTGTGTTTAGGGACACTTCACACTACAGGAGCCCTTTGCCCTGTGGGGTTTTGCTTTCTCTGCTGTTTCCTTTCCATGTTAATCCAAAATTCAGGGAGCAGCATATCCTGAAGTTTCCCAAATGCAGAGGCACAAGGTTGTGATCACAGAGCATCTCTGGGGCAGATCTGCAGAGCCGAGCTGTTCAGTGGGCTGACATTTATATGGATAATTAGTAATTAATTCTGACCTGGTGATTCCCTCCATGTAGGAACAGTCGGAGTACTTGAGCAAGGAAGGGGATTTTTTTTTTTTTTTTTTAATAGGAGCAAATGTTCAAAGGTTGGAGCAGTTCAGAGGCAGAAGTTTTTAAGGTGAAGTAAGGTTTTGGTTGAAAAGCTGGAAGTTAATTTATTTTCCCTGATTTTTTTTTTTTTGGTGTCTTATGTAAGCACTGAAGCACATCAGCCTGAAGGCCCTGAAAGCTGTGTTTGTAACCTCGTGTTTTGTGTGCAGACTGCAGGGAAATCTTGCTGCCAACAATGACAGACCAGCTCAAGTATCACTTGGAGAGACAAGAAGATTTGGAGGCTTGCTGCCAGTTGCTGAGTAACATCCTGGAAGTGCTCTACAAGAAAGATGTGGTGAGTGTGGGCTGGCTCTGTGATCAGTAGCACTTCACAGAAATTGTTTTAGTAAAATGAATTAAGCAGGTAACTCCTGAAGCTTTAGATTTTTATTTTTCTTTTTTTATCACCTCCTAACCAGCCTTTTCTAACTCTTGGTTTTCCAGTGATGAGGATGTGTTGGTTGTGTGGTATCTCACACATCACATCCAGCACAGCACTTGTTGTTTCTGAGGCACATCCAGTACAGCTTTTCTGGTTAGACAGTGAATAAATAAATATCCTTAGGAGTTAAACCTGCCTCATTTGCTGTGCCTGGCCTCTTCCAGGTGGAAAATGTTTTGTTTTGGTGGTTTTTCTTTTCTCCCATGGGCATTTTGGGCAATGTGCATTTGAGTTGTATTGTTGCTGACATGGTTCCCAGACAGGCAGCATGTGTAATACCCTTGTTTTTTTTTTGCATAATAGTCTCTTACTTGCTTTCTCTTGACCTCAACAAACGTACAAATATTGGTGCTTTGCCAGAGAGCTGCAGTGATTTGATGCTCTCCTGAAATTTGGGCTGCTGCTGCTGCCTGAACCTTCAGTGCTGTGTAGAATCATACACTAATTCAGCTGGAAAGGACCTCGGGGTCAGCTACTCACAGCCTCTCTGGCATCTCATTTAATTGTGGTTTTTTGAGTTTTGCTCTGATTTTGTTTGTTTCTGGAAGTAGCTCTGTGTGGCTGCTTCAGAGAGGGGGTTGTTTTACAGGAGGAATTGGGTTCTGGCAGCTTTGGCTGCTCCTGTCACTCTTTTGGCTGCTTTTCTCTCCGTGGTGGGAGCTCACCTGCTGCTCCACCCTCTCCCAGGCTGATCCTGGCAGCAGGACCAGCTCCTGGGTGAGTTTGTGCTGCTGGTGGATTGTCCTTCAAATGTACAAATCTATTTTTCATCCATAAAGTAAAAGATGGGAGCAAAGCTCATCTGTTTCTTCCTCCTTGTTGTGTTCTTGGCTTTGTTTTTTTGCCCATCATTCTGTGTGGGTTTTCTGAACTTGTCCTTAAAAGCTGCTTGGAATAAATCTTTCATTTTAACTCTTTCAAAAGTAGTGGTAGATTGTTTCTAATATTGACTGAAATTGGCAGTTCCTTAATGAGTTTTACTTTGCCTTTCTCTTCCTTTTAATTGAGCTGTTGCAGAACAGCCCCCCCAATCTGTAATGCCTGTGGGGATTTGGTGTTGGAAAAATGACTTGGGGGAAGAAAATTAATGAGAAACTAAATGTCATAGGCTGCATTTCCAGGGTCTTGGCTTTTCATTGACATTGTAACAGCACATTTTAATTTATCAGTAACATATATTACCAAAATAACACTTCGTTAAAGTGGGAGTCCCATTCCCTCCTTTTGATCAACAGCAAGTGATGTTTTATTTCATTTCCACCAGACAGGCGGGCTGAAAGGCAGCACAGATGATTCAGTTGTGTCTGTTGTTGTGGTTATCACTGATTTATTCCTTGTCCTCAGGGCCCCACACAACGCCATGTCCAGATCATCATGGAGAACCTGCTGAGGACAGTGAACAGAACCGTGATCTCCATGGGCCGGGACTCAGAGCTCATTGTAAGTAAACTCAAACCCTTCTGTCACATCTTCCTGAACCTGCCTGTAATAGGATTGCAATCTCAGGTGACCCAAAGCAATCAAAACCTCCTCTGTCTCTCTCTCTGTGCTCAGGAAGCTTGAAAGCACTGCCTGGTAATTTTGCTGTGGTTGACACAGGGGAAGAGCAAAAAAAAACCCAAAAAATCTTGAAAAAATATCTGTGAGCAGGTGATTAGCCAGGATTGATATCTGTGTGCACCAAAATGATGTAGGATTGGTAATTAGCCAGCTGAGAAGTGTGGAAATGAGACTTGGCTCTTGTTACTGCATTACAAGCATTTACTTGTCTTTTTGAGTTAAACTGAGATAGCCAAGGGAAGTGTTCAAATGACTGAAGAACAGAGCCCAAAATTATGTTTAGAGGAAGGACTGGTGAAAACGACCCTATTGACTTAACACTGTGATTTAAAAACCTTACACTTGAATTTTTCCACTGTTAATTAATTAATATTGGACTAAATGATGAAAAAATACTGAAAGGTTGGTTTTGGGGAGTCTCTGGGTGTGTTTTGGGGAGTCTCTCTGTGTGTTTGCCTTTGCCTTGTATTCTTTCTTAGCTGTCTGCAGCTGGCAGCTGATCTCTCCAGCAAACTGGTCGAAGTGGGCCAGGTTTGTGCTGTGTCTGAGCACTTGTCCCTCAGTTCTGCATCAATTTGGGTCACTTTGGCTCAATGCATTGATTTCTTACCACGGGGTTAATTGTTAGTCAGATAGAAGAGTCCATCAGCAATTTGGTTTTTTGATCTCCTCTTTCCTTCCCAATTAAAATTCTCCCTGTAATTGCACACAGTGATATTTGACTTTTACAGGGCTGTGTGTCCTCAGCACATCTTCCTTAGCTCCTGCTGCCCATTTCCTTGGCATTTGGGGGTGCTTGTGTTGGCAAATCCGCTGCAATTTCATTTTGTCTTTGGTGCATCCTCCACTGGCTTAGTTTTGGTCTTCCACTTGTATCACTTGGGTTTTGCTGTAAGGAGGGGATAATGGATCTCCAGATCTATTGCTGGGGTAAGAAGTCACAGAATCCCAGGATGGTTTGGGTTGGAAGGACTTCAAAGCTCATGGACAGGGACATCTTCCACTATACCAGGCTGCTCCAAGCCCTGTCCAGCCTGGCTTTGGACACTTCCAGGGATGGGAATCCACAACCTCTGTGGGGAAATGGTTCCAAGCAGATCATTCCTACAGAATATTCCAGTGCTGGGATGCAGCAGTGAAAGGAAGTCAAAAGACTTGTGTGTTATTTTAACTTCCTCAGTTTCAGGCTGAATGGGAGTTAATTACTGTTTTGATGAACGTGGCTCAGGTGATATTTAAAAACGTTAATTATGCCTTTTGCAGTTAGCAGAGTAGATGTGAAACCTTGTGTGTGTGTTTGAACTCAGAACAGTGATATTCAAGATCTGCACTGTGCTGGTGAGCACAGCCTGGAATCCCTCCACGCACGGCCTCTATAATCAGCTAATGAACACTGAGATTTCAGGGTATTTTTAATGAGTACTTACTCCCACCTCACAAAGCTGAAGAGATTCCCCTGTTAAATAACCAGCCACAACTCATTTCTGTGGTGTCAGCAAAGTAGGAGGAGTAAAATGAATAATAATAATAATTAGGAAGCACAGCCTGACCTCTCTTGCATCAGATTTGGGTTGAAATGATGCAGCAACTTTTCCTTTTTTAGTTTTACCTGTAGTAGAGAATTAACCATACAGGGTGACTGGAAGGAAAGAATTTGAAATACCTGACAGAGTTCAAGTAATTATCATTTCTTTAAAAGAAGTAAAATACAGGACATAACCAATTTTTCATTCTATAAATATAACTGTGTTTGTGTCCTAAAGCTGGCGTGTTTTCTCCTGGAAGAATACTGAGTGACACCATCTTCATCCAAAACCTGATGTTGCATAATGCAGTTGATGAGCAGTGGAGGAGTGTCAAGATTTAAGTGCTCAAGTGAAAAATTTTAATTACAGGATGAGCCTTTTCCACAGCGTTGAACTGGAAGGATTCTCCACTAGTCCCTTTTGGCTTTGCACATTTGGTTTTCAATTTTTTCCTCTTTAAATGTGTTTTCCTTGATAAAATCAAAAGCAAATTTTGTCCTATACCTTCAAAAGAGAATTACCTTGAAATAAGAGACAGTTGCAAGGAGAAGAACCAGATTCTAAGTAAAATGAAGTATAAAGGATAAATTTAAAATCTGATTTGACAACACTTTTCCTAGCAAAAGAATTTTTAATCCTCATTGGTTTGGACTGTTTTTCCCTCTGTAAGTCTCACTGGTTGTTTTTACTTGATCCATTTGCTCAGTAGAAGATTCTGTTATCATTATTTATATTTATTTTATGTAATGATTCTATTATTAGTACAGGATGCAGCCTTAGGGTGCTGAGCTGTGTCCTGCTGCTCCAAACTGCCTGGTTTAGGTTAATTTTACTCCTGCCTCGAGCTGCTGCTGCTCCTGGCCCAGTGAGAAATCACCTGGAACAAAACCACAAAACCTTTCTTGCTGAAGAAGATGTTGCCTGAAGAAAAAGTAAATTGAGCAAAAGCACTTTGGATGGGTGGTTTTAAACCTTCTCTTTCCTTTCCTGGCTTTTGGACAATGTTGGGTTCCACGTGAGGCACCATCTCGGCCTCCTCCAGTAAATCAGGGCAGAGCAGCTCCAAAGTGATCCACGGCTGCTCCTTCTCCTCGTGTCAGCAGCTTGGGATGTGCCTCATGTCCAAAGCCAAGGAAACCAAACTCTTTATTTTCTGAAGGAAATCTGCTGGCCCAGGGGAAGATTGGGATTGGAATGAGATGGTCTTTAAGGTCCCTTCCAACCCAAACCATTCCATGTTCCTCTGGTTTTAACTTCCAGGAGTGTGTCCTTAAGGAGAGTGGCTCTGGAAAACACCTAGAGGTGTGTGGGGAACAAAGTCAGTGCTGTGACCAGGGAAAATGGATTATTTTGGGTATTGGGGTGTGAGTGGGGAGCACTGGACAGGACTTTGTGGTGTTGCTGATAGATGGAATCTTCTCCCCTTTGCTGCTTCCCCTCTGTGCTTTGGGATGAGGATGAGGTGAAGGCAGAACAGAAACGATGCAGGAGCCATCAGAAGGAGAAAAAGGGGTTTGTGGGGTCTGTCTGAGGTTTCTGGAAGGAGATGGAGAAGGGGAATCTCTGTGGGGTGCAGGTGACACCTGACACAAGGAGAGTGACAAGGGTCATGTGGAGCAGAGTGGCACTGATGGGCAAGCTCTGGACAATCAATCAATCAATCAATCAATCAATTAATCACCATGGTGGCTTGTCCATCTCTTGGCCCTTCCAGGCTGGGGGCCTCTCCAGAAGGCTGTAAAATACAGGTGCAAGCCTGAGATGAGAGTTCCTGATGGTCACAGGAGACTTCTGGACCTGCAGTTAGTCATTCAGGAGTTGAATCTGGGTGTAAATTTTCTTCCTGTGCCGTGAAGTCTGTCCAGGTCAGGCTTCATGGAATCCAAAATGTTGGGCAGAAAATGTCGTTCTCTTCACCAGACTTCTCCCATGTAAAAATACTTTGCTTTGTTGAGTCACATGTTTTCTTCTCTTTCAAAATAATTTGAAATTACCTATTGCAAGCTAATTTCCCTGAAACTGAAGTGGTATTTGGATGGTGGCCATGATTTTATTCCACCACTAATACTGAGCTTTTTTTTGTGTTGTCAAACCATCCTTGTTGCATTACCTACCAACATTTATGGGAAGGAGCTGCACTCACCTAAACAAATGGACACATTTGTAGCACTCCAGTTACTTTAATGAACCACAGATGGCTTTTATGGAATATTAAAAATCTTCATGCAGTCCCTTTCGTTCTCCCAGACAAAATGGTGTTGGTGCAGTTGGATTTTAGTGGCTCAATCTGGTTCAATTCCAGCTCAATTCCAGCAGCAATATGTAATACATGGTAATACACAGGTCCTGGTATAATCTAACAGCTGACTTGCTTGGGAAGTTCATGAAAAATTACCCTATTTGATTGGAAAAAGTGATTTAACCTTTAAAACATTGAGTGAAATCAAAGGCATGGACAGTGGTTTTGCATTTTAGGCAAGAAAAAGCAAACACTTTGTACCCATGGTAGGATTTTCCAGTTTTAATCGTAGTTTTTTTCAGTTTATCCTGTTTTTTTAAAAGTATTTTTACAGTTATTTCTGGTTTTAATCTTTAAGAAACCAAGTGCTACTCACAGGAATAGTGTTTTCCTCATAATTCTAAACCAAAGAATGCAACTGTTGCAGTGTGGAAATTATAAGGACTCAGCAAAGAGCAAGGGATATAAAATCACTGCAGTATTTATTGGCTAAAAAGTATTTTGAAGCAGGAGATGGGAGAAGGGCAGCTAGAAAATCAGTGTGTGAGGTGCAGGGGACTGCCAGTGAATCCAGCAAAGCCACATTGAAAATAAAAACGCATTTTCCTCATTAGAACCTCCAAGATCTTCTACATGAGGGTGAAAATAGCTCTGTCACATTGAACTAAAAGCTCTAAAGAATTAGATTTGTTTTTCTCTTGGTGTCTATCTAACCTGAGCCTGAGTGATTCTAAAGGCAATACAATTATGATACATTTTACACACTTGCAAAAACATTTTATTACAAAGTACATCGGAGGGTACCAGAGAACACCAGATGTCAGTTGGAAGCAAGACTCTATGGTAATGTCAGCTTTCCCCAGGTTTAAAAAAATGTAAAAAATTAAAAATTTGCAACTTCTTAAGAAAATAGCCTGGACATGTACAGAACACGCCGTGAGAACTTTCCCTTTGAGCTCTTTTTTTCTCCAGTTGGAGTTTCCTCCCTCTTTTCCTGGGATTCCAGGAGCTCTGGATCACTCAGGAACCACAAACGGGTTGGGTTTGTGGCAGGGTCCCTGCACACACAAAGCTACTGAGGGTTTGGGAATTGATTGCCATGGAGAGGTGCTTGGTTTCATTTCTTTAAAAAACCCCAAACACTAGGCCTGGTAGCATGGAGGAGTGCATTGGTTATTAATGTTATTTTAATAATGAATACTGCTGTGTTTTCCTTGTTCTGCCCATTTTTTTAGATTCCTTTCTGCTTAGAAAAAAAAAAAAGAAGAATTTTTTTGTTTGGAAATATTTGGGTTTCTAAGCCATGTCATGGGGGCTGTCTTCTAAACAGCTCTATCTTTTAGTTAAAAACAATACAAAATACATGAAACATGGGGTTTTTTCCCACATGAAACAATGGCACTTCCTTCCTGGTGTACAGAATCACCTTCCTAATCCTTCAGTTCCCACCAGAGGATTTCAGGATTTGCTTCTTTGCAAGAGCTCCTAGCCCTCCTCAAGGTTTACTGCAAATACTGAGCTGGCCATAGGCATCTTCAGCATTTCCATTCCCATTTTAATTTGCTTTTCTTGCTCTTTGAGGAAAAAACAATAGGTTATTTTCCTCTAGCTTCTTCTCAGGAGTAAATTGGATAAAAGAAAAACACTTCCCCAGATTTTTAGTCTGTGCAAATTAATGATCACAGTCCTTGCACCTGAAGGCTGAAGAATTTGAACCTTCCTGCTGCTACAGGGGATGCAATTTCAAACCCAGTTTGTCACATGACACTCAAATAATCTGAAATCCTTAGGGAAAAATCCCAAACCAAAACAAAAGACAGGATCCCACTCCCTGGCCACTTTTAGCATGAGGAATTTTTCCACCAATGGTCATTTTAGATGCAAGTTTAATGACAGTAGCAAATATTTAAAGGAAAAGTTGCAGTTTATAAGTCGGAGCAAAATTTTAAGTGCCATTTCAAAAAAAGCCCAAACCAAATTAGGAAAAATCTGATTCACATCTCTCCCCTAAGTGTTTTAATTACTGAGTACAATTAATAGCTCGAGATATAAATTATAATAAGCTGAGAAACCCATCTGAGCAGCTTAATAAATAAATAGCATTTCCAATTTCAGCTCCTTCCAAGCAGTGCTGCATCTCCTGGTGCCTTCTGCAGTAGTGGAGAGGTTTTCCAAAGACTGTTAGAAAAAAATACTAACCCATGGCAAAGGCCAACAATCCGGATTGGGATGGGTCTGCTTTGGGGTCGGGGTTTGTTCCTGTGTGGTTGAGACCTTTCCAAGGTGACACTGAGGGGTTGTCCCATGGCCTGGACCCTGTGAGCTGCACGTGCTTAAAGGCTGGGCCTGATTTTTGGGAGGTTTCTGGCCACTGCCCCACTGGGGCTGAGCAGCAGAGTGGTTCTGGTGGTGAGGACGCAGCTAAACCAGAGGTGATGCTGAAATGTGAGAGCTTGGCTGGAGTCTACATCGCATGAAGGCAGAGAATACACCACAGTCACATCTCGGAGATCAGCGCGGCCGCGGGCCACGGCAAAAATTGTGCTTTGTCCAGGAATTCTGTGCTGAAAACTGCACTCCCCGATCAACATGGAGCTGTAAAACTCAACACCACTGCAAACATAAGGCTTGCTTGTTACTTTTCCCCCTCGCTGCTGCCCAAAGACAGCAACCCCGACCCCCAAAGGCTTTCACCATCCCTGTGGGAGCAGGAGGCCGGCCTGCGCTTTGACGGGTCGGAGCGCCGCGCTTTGGGATCTGAGGAGGGGGGAAACAGTTTTACTTCCCGTCTTTGTCCAAATTTCCATTCAGGTTTTACATCCCACATTGGCAAACCGCGAGTAGAAGTGGGCAGGGGGTTCCCAAGCCCGTGCTCCTGGGCACGAGTCCATCGCTACAAAGGCCTTTTTGGTACGCGCTTTTGGTGAGAGCGGGACGCTGCCCTCGGCCGGGACGCTCCTCCTTCCACCAAGATCCCGTCAGAGATGATGGAGAGAACTCCAGATATTTGTCAAAGAAGGCCTTGAACTCCACACGTAATGGACTTGGGTTAAAGGAACCAGAGTTTCCATCTTCCATGCTTTTTTGATTCAGTTTTGGATTTTTGCTTGGGAGTAGAGGAGTAGCTCTCCTGAGAATAAGGCAAAGGTGCAACCTGAGTTTCCTCAATAGGATGAAGTTTTCTCAAAACTGGCTGTAGTTTATCTTCTTGCTGTTTAAAATCCAATTCCACGCTAGAAATGGGAAGAGAAAAGCACTCATTAATTATGATGATAAAAGAAAATTAACCCAGTGTCTAAGTGCTTAAATTATGGAAGTCAAATAATAAATAGTTCTTGCACCAAAATGGAAAGGGGAAGTTTTGGCATTTCAGTGATTTGGATAAACTTTTCAATAGCAGAGAAGATAAATACATTAGGTAAGAATTCAAATAGAGTATTTTACCCATTGCTGTGTTTTTAATGAATAAAAAGCCATTTCAAATCCAAGAGAATTTAAAAAAATTGAGCTCAATGCTGGAAGTGTAGAATGGTGAATTTTCAGGAGGCAGCTGTATTGGTGCAGAAGCACATTCCAAGCCTGCTGATGAATATCCCTCCTTGTTAATGGAAAAACAATGTTGTCTTCAGTGATAACACGTTCCCTGTGCAGTGTGGCTGGCAAAGAAATAGTTGGTTAGAGAAGTTCAGCATGAATTTAGTGGTGAGATGTGGATATCAGCTCATTGGGAATGTCCCAGCACAGGAATTCTGTCAGGGAGACAGAAAATCTTGGAATGAGGGAGGTGCTACTCTGAGAGCTCACTAAATCTCATTGAAAGTGCAGCATTTAGCATGTGTTGTATCTGGTTTTTTTCTCAGTATCAAGTTTTTTTGGGGAAAAAAATAAAAAGGCCTTTCAGCTCTGGCATTGCCAGAGTTCATTTTTACTCCTTTCAAACATTATTCTTGCAGGGAGGCTCTTAAGAGCTGCTGAAAATTGCTGTAAAAAAAGAAATGGTTATAAAACCACCTTGCTGAAGAGAGTAATTTTTTATATAATCAATTTCTATTAAAGAGAGACCTCAAGAGAAAAAAAAAAGTATCTTAGTTCTGGTCCATCTGACAAGCCCCATGTTATTGCCTTTTGCTGCTGCAGCACAGATCAGCTTTCAGCTCTTCACATCCAAGGGGAATATTTTGCTTCTGAAGGGAATAAAGAGGCTGAAGGAAAAACATTTGTGATATTTCAGCATTTAGAACTGTAAATTTTGCAGAACAATTGTTGGTGTCTATCAGCATCAATTTATCCGGCATTGGAGGTGTTTTAATGGAATTGCTCCTTCAGGCAAATTATTTGATTGTAAACTTAGGCTTTAATTTATCCCTGTTTGTGCTGCAGAAATAAGACAAAAACCTAAATGTTTAAAACATTTTTCACGTATCTTTCTATATTATCTACACCTGACTTTATTTCTACTCTTTAATTTTATATCAATCATATGAAATACTTCTAATCATCATCAGTGACAGATTCCCAGAAAGGTTTGGGTTGGAAAGGACCTTCAGGATCCTCCAGTTCCAACTTTCCATTATCCCAGGTTGCTCCAAGCCCTGTCCAGCCTGGCCTTGGCCACTTCCAGGGATTAAATTCAGCAAATATTCCATATTTGTAGGGCTTCTTGATACTTTTGTTATCGAGCTGCATTCCTGAGCTTGATCCTGTCACCTGTCACAGCCCTGCCAATCCTGTTTTGCTCAGTGCTATTTCTGTCCCCTCAGCATCTCGAGGTGTCCTCTCTCCAAATGACCTTTTCCTGAAATATCCTCCCTGCCATGTGCCTCTTTTCACTTTCAAACTTGGATTTTGTCCCTTAAGCCTGCCCATAATAACTCCATTAACTTAATTATCCAGGACTCTCCTGTTCTCCTGGCATTACACACGGAGATGGGAATTATTTGCTTCAGAAGCATTTTTTCTTTAATAATAGAATCAGATTTTTCAATAGACTGACAGTTCCGAATAAGCCCTACAGAAACAAGGGATGAATATTAAATATTGTTTAATAGCACAAACCTTGGCCTGACACACCTGGTCAGGACATCCTAAAGCTTCACTTCCCTCCATATTGCTAAATATTGTTAAATTTGGAGCACTGCGTCAGAGTTTTTCTATCTTTAATGCCTATCCCAAATTCTTCCTCCAAGAGAGGGGCTGTTTTTATCAACAACTACAAGCAGCAAAATTCTATTTGTGATAAATATTTCTCTGCTTTCTCCCCGGAATCACTATAGACTTCCAAGGTTTGCATCCAAAAGTTCCCATTTTAGGGCAGTGCCTGTGTATCAGTGCTGTCCTTCTCAGGAAAATCGGGCCAAATAAAATCAGTGAGCAGCCCTTGGATGATTTTATTTTGACACCATCCTCACAAGGAAGGATTTTTTTCCCAATCCCATCCATCCCTGCCCTCTGGCAGTGGGAGCCATTCCCTGTGTCCTGTCCCTGCATCCCTTGTCCCAAGTCTCTTTCCAGCTCTCCTGGAGCCCCTTTAGGGAACCCGAGGCATTGTTGTGATGAATTTTCTGCTTTTGACTTTCTGTTTTTGACAATATATGTTAATGAGTTTACTTTTTGGATGCAGGCAGCAGAGGACTTTTCTAATTTAGTTGCTGTATGAGGGATTGAGAGCAGAATTTGAGGAGTGAGAACTATTAGGATTAAACATATGGACTGTGGGAGGGTATGGAGCAACAAGCTCTGAGATACGGATGGGTTTTCTTATTTTCTAGCAGAGCCACACATTGTTGTCTTGAGTAATTTTAAGGTTTTAGCTGCTTATGATCTGTTGGTTAGTGGAGAATTGCTGAATCAGAGAAATCCAGGTTCAGGATGGAGTTGCTGAGGGATTTCAGAGAATCATGGAATCCCAGAATGGTTTGGGTTGGAAAGGACCTTAAAGCTCATCCCATTCCAACCCCTTGGGCAGGGACACCTCCCACTGTCCCAGGACACCTCCCAGGCTGGAGCCTGCCCAGGCTCTGGGCAGCTTTTTCCTCTTCCTTCTCCAGGGAAATCCTTTTTCCTTCTCCTCCACCTGAGCCCCTCAGGTGCCACCTGAATTTCCCTTTTCATCCTCAAATCCCCCAGGCACTCAGAGCAGCTGGACCCTGGGCATTCAGCAGGGAGGTGAAGCAGGAATTACAGAATTCCACCGTGTCTCCATTAATTGGATGACACAGCATTAGTGCTTCACGTCCTGGAAAAACGGGATCCAGATAAGGACTAATTACTTGAAAATGAGCTTAATGCATTTCCCAGCCTCAATTTCCTTTTTCAGCCCAAAAATCAGCCCAGCCTGGGATCCAAAGCACTGCCAGCATTCAGGAGCCTTTGAGATCCATTTTTTTCCAATAAGCATCTTATAGTCCAGAGATAAGATGAGAAAATGTAAATTAATTAATGTGGATAGGAAATAAAAAGGTGATGAAAATTGCTATTCTCAGCATTGAACCACCTGATTTTCTTACACTGTTGCTGTCTGAGGGCTTGATGCCTTGTGCTCACTTTTTGTTGCCACATTTGTTAATTTGAATAATTAATATTTAAGTATCTGACCTTTAAAAGTGAATTTCTTCCATGTGGGTTCTGTGCTGCCTGATTAACTTTTATCCCCATATTTTAACCTGTTCCACTTCTTGTACTGAATTACATTTTATAGATTCTAATAATATATTTTCTGATGGATAATGAGAGGCCACCTTGAATTAATATAAAGTAAAAACACAGCAGCATAAATCAGCATTTTAAAGGAGTAAAAAGTAGCCAAATTAATGATAGAGACAGCTTTGAGTGATTTGTTTTTCCTCCACAGAGCTACAGTAGTGGAGCGTGGATTTGTTTTCCTTCCAAGTCAGAAATTGGGATTTCAGCTGCTAGAAGTTTCCTTCCAGAAACTGAAATTTCCTTGTAAAAGCTGTTGGGAATTCATGACCTTCCTGCCTAAGGGGAAGTCCAGCAGGAATTCCACAAGATGCTCCTTCCCAGAAATAATTTGTACTAAAAGCCTGAGAATAATACAGCAAATATTCAAAAGAAGCCCCATTTTCTCCTGTAGGTTCCTGCTTAAGGATTAACATTCACCTGGGATGGGAAATGAAACAGGAGCAGGAAGGGCAGGTCCAGGAAAAGATAATTACAGAATAAAACAGGCTGGGGAGCTTTCAGTCCACCTGGGTTTGGGGTTTTCAGAATTGCTACAGTTTCTGCATCTCAGTGCAATTCCTTCTTAACAGCAAGATTTTACTGCACTGTAACAATTGCATATTTACTGTGATATACAGAATTTTTATTTAAATACTTCAGTGTTTAAATTGACTTTATCCAGGCAATACCCCCAGTAAAACTTCTTTTCTGTCTTTAAAAATGTCCATGGGGCATCAACATCAGACAGAAATTTGTGTTGTGTTTGTAGTAGGTGATTTTTGAAGTGTTCTGTGACCTCATGATTAGTGAAACTGCTGGATAAAATGATAAAGGGGTTGGGTTTTTTTACAATTTAATCACATTTTTGGCTTCTGTTTTAAATTCTGCCTGAACATGGCTAAAAAGATTATTTTTTACTGACAGTTTTAAGGCTGTGGCTGCTTTGGTGCAGTGAGAGAAGTTGAATGATTCCTGGGTCTTGAGTTCTAAGTTCCTGAACATATTGCAGAAATAAGTAGAATTTTGGGGAAAATGGAATAGCAAAATGGGGATGTCTTTCTATTCCTCCTGATTTTCAGAGCAGCTTCAGGTTTTGCTAATTTGTCTTTTTGATACTGTTTCATATTTGATCCGTTTCCTATTTATTTAAAAAAATGAGAAAGTACCTGATTTTCCTTTTTTAGTACTAAGAAATATTTATTCTTCTCAGTATGAAGAGAAAATAATATAAAATAGTTTTTAATCCTAACAAAAAAAAATTAAATTTAATATGCAAAATAACTGTATTCCCAAAAGACTCTTCTTAGAATTTATTCCTGACAGTATTGATATTTTGGATGTTAAAAACCCTTCAAAGCACAGCAGGGGTTTTTTTGTCACCTTCTCCACTGTCTCTGGCTTTTGTGCTCCATTATATCAATACTCTGAAATTCATCTTGAGGGGGAAGAATTTAATTCCATGAATTTCTACCTCCTCACCTGTGCTCTGCCTGGTACTGCAGGATGCTCTTGGGTAATTTAATAATTCCTTTAAGATGCTGTTTGAAAATAAAGATTTGAAACAGCTGTAAATATTTTTTTTTTAGTGTTACAATGTTCAAAATTGAATCAAATTCCAAATCCCCACAGAGTCAGTTACGGCAAAGTAAAGGATTTCTCTTTAAATATTGATTTATCCCATAAAGGCAATATATATATATATTTTAAGTCTCTCCTATATTAATTGGGAAAAAGAGCTCAAGACTAAGAGCCTCCTGCTCTGAGGTTCAGTTCTCTCCAAGAACTCAGGGGTTTCTGGCACCTTGCACAGTTTTAATTCCTGTTCCTAAAAGCTGTTTGGCCCTAAAGAGAGCTCAGGTCACTCCCTGCAGCGTTTTCCATGCAAACCCTTGGCAAAGGAACACCTGGATTTAATGCCAGCCTGACTCAGGAGCTGCTGCCCTTTTCCCAGAGGTGTCAGGGCCTTGTGGAGGAGCAGAAATTCCTCCAGGACATCCCAGAGCTGGTTTTATCAGCGAAATCCTGCTTTATCCCTTCTGGCTTACCCTGTCTCTGTAATCCTCTTTTCCGTGCCTCCCCTGCTTTGCTGCTCTCTGGTTTCTGATTTCTCGCCTGCAGCACCAATTCCCCTAAACTGGCACAAAGCTGAGCTGGTTTTTGCTCAGACATCCCCTGCAAACGTGGCTTGAGGCAAATACCCAAAGGTGTTTCAGGTGGGAATGGGCAGCTGGACCTGCCCACTGCACCCTCTCTCAGCAGGAAAACTCTCCCAGCTTTTCTGGTGTCATTGCATTTCCATCCAGTGCAAGGATGGAAGTTGGAAGTTTCCTGAACTTGAAATCCACTGAGTAGAAATGAAGATTAGCAAAAATTTCTAATTGGATTTTTTTCTAGCTGATGAAACAAGGAGAATTCCCTGATGGAATTGTGCTGTGTGGTACCTCCAGGCTGCTCTGGAATTCCTGAGCCAGGAGTTGCACAGGAAAAGGGAGGCACAGGAGGCTTTGGGTGTTTCTGTGCTGCTGAACTGGGCTGTAAAGGAGGAATAAAGATAATAATTGGCTCCTGCCCCTGCACAGACCCCTGTTGAGGTCGGTTGTAAGATGGAGCTGAAGGTTTCCATCCTTTTTTCCTTTATTTCTGTGCAGTGAAGAGAAAACTCATAAATAAATAGCTCCAGCTCTTTGCCTAAAGCCGACTGAGCAGAGAATTAGGGAGTGAGGGGGGAAATCCTACACTGGTGCCTTCATGGGAGTTTGTCTCCACTGGAATTGGCATCTTGGTGCATTTTCATTTGTGCTGTACTGCCTGATTTGCTGGAACCCTGAGCCACGTTTGTTTTCATCTCACCTGCAACGCCTGCAAATGGTCAGGTGGTTTTTTTGGGACTCCAGAGAACAGTGAAGCTGTCAGGGTGAAACATCATCAGCCTCATGATGGCTTCACCTCATGGCCAGTGCCTGCTATTCCTTCACTGGATGTGCCAAAAAAAACCCCCTGGGTAGTGATGCCTCAGGTTTTAGCTTTTATATTTTTTAGATTCTGTGCTGCTTTAGTGTGTGGGTCTGGGCTCCATATCAGGGCATGGTGAGCTCTGTGCACAGAGCAGGGAGACAAAACAATTCCTGCTCCAGCTGGGGACCAAGGACAAATGATCCAAACCTCAGGCCCAAGAGCACAAACAACGTGGGCTGAGGAGAGAAAAACAAGAAGGATGGGACTGGATGGGCTAAAGCTGGAATTGGACAATGAACTCCAAGGTGCAAATGGAGCAGAACTGATCAAAGTGCCAGAGCCGTGCCCGGTGTCCATTTTGTGCCCATTTTGGTTCCTCTTGGGTGCAGCCCTGGCTGGGCTCTTGTGCTGCCCAAGGTGGATCCATGGAGGAAATGCTTTGAATAAATCCCTGCTTTATTCTGTGACTCTGCCCAGCCTCTGCTCTGGGGCAGCCTGCACAGGGCATCAGCAGGAGTGTCAGTTTATAAAATCAGAAAATGGTTTGGGTTGGGAGGGATTTTAAAGCCCATCTCACTCCAGCCCTGGGCAGGGACACTTCCACCATCCCAGGCTGCTCCAGCCTGGCCTTGGGCACTGCCAGGGATCCAGGGGCAGCCACAGCTGCTCTGGGCACCCTGGGCCAGGGCCTGCCCACCCTCCCAGGGAACAATTCCTGCCCAAAATCCCATCCAGCCTTGATTTTACTCTAAAACTGTAGATGGGATCTGTGTCTGATTCTCTTTGCTTTACAAACCCTCTCTCCAAATGACTTCCCAAGTCCAGTTGTTATTGCCATAAAAATAAATCTAAAGTAGGTACAGAAGTGTATAAAAGTAAATCTGAAGTTGACTTGTTGGTCAGAAAATCCTAAATACCTCCAGCAATTTAAAAACAAAGCTCACACCTTGTAACACTTCCCATCCCACAGCTCTGCTCCCCACAATCCTCTCTTTCTGATTGACACTTACACAGCTCTTGAATTTTATGACTTCAGTGGAGTTAAATTTTTGTTGTGTTGATTGGAACATCAAGGCCAATCGCTGAGCATGCATTAGTGACTGAATCATTGCTTTCTCCCAGGAAAAAATGGGAATATTGGTATTTTTAACCTACCTGTAGATAATACATGCACTGTTCCTGCATGTGTCACAATTGGCCGTGTCCTGACCGGTCCTATAGGAAAGCCTGCAAAGACAAGAACGTGAAATCAGTAAAAAAGTTATTTATTTTAACAAATTTTGGCCTTCCATGACCTTTTTCATAATAATCAGAATTTCAGGATCATTTTTTTACCTGGAATATTGAATATAAAAATCCAGACATAAGGAAAACAGCATCAAAATTGGCATTAAGAAATAAGAAATTAAGAATTAATTTATTAAGAAAGAATTAAATTAAGAAATTACTTCTTTGAGGTGGATTAATACTTTCTCCACTTCCACTCTAACCAAACTCTGAGCATTAACCAATAAATCAAAACACATAATCCATTCTATCAGGAGGAGTGTACAGACTACAGTAATGCAAAATAGAATCTGATTAGGAATTTTGTGCCTCTCAGTGAGGTCTGAAGATTTGTTGTAGGCATGTTTATGTGTTAAAAGGAAGAAAATGCCTTTGAAAAGACATTTCCTGTGCTCCCTTAGCCTGCAGCTGTGCTTTGTCACACTCTGGTTTGAAGTCTCTTGCAGCAGTGGCTTCTCATCTACCTGTGCTTGTCTCTGCCTTGGTCACTTTTAATTAAAAAGGGCTTTTTAAGGTATGCAGGTACTTTTTAATACATAGAAATTTCATTAAAATAAATATATTTCATTAAAATAGAACAGTTGCCTGTGAACATGAATGTTCTTGCATGCAGATGAGTTTAAAATGAAATTTGTTGATTCAATACTTGTGCATTAGTACGTAGATTTTTCTTTGCAAAATCACAAATTTAGACTGTCTCAAAGCTAATTTCAATTTGTTACATACAAACAAGTGCTGGCAACATTTCTTCACAGTTAGTTTTAGAAGAAGTGGGGAAATAATTTGTCCAGGGAACTTTGGAGATGTGGAAAATAGATCCAAGTCAGGATTCCTTCAGGGAATGAGGTTCTGCCTCAAGGCCAGGCAGTTCAGCTGATTGACCTCCAATTATTCAGGGCTGCTCTGTTTAACCAGGGGCAGACTGCCCTTGCAGGGACAGAGCTCCTCTGCTGTCCTGACAATCAACAAAATGACAAATCCAGCATTAAAAAAAAAAAAAAAAATTGGCTTGATTTTTACCTGACAAAATATCCAGCCTATGTAATACCAAGTGTTAATGGGAAATTCTGCACCAACTGTTTGATGTGCCTGGCCCCAAGATGAAAAAATCAGCATTTCTGAGGTGCTGCAGGCTGTTTGTGTAGCTCAGAAAATGATCAGCTGGGCCTGTGTCACTTTTCTTTATGATTTAAGGATTATCAGTGGCTGGGGTGGTGGCACTGGAGCTGTGGGTGCAGCTCCTGGCACTGTGGTGGCACCAACACAAGTTCATAAGAGGGTGAATCTGCTTCTTTTAAGACTCTTTTGCCTTCTAGAAGGAAAATGCAGTGTGGAGTTCTTGCTGTCCTAGTGGTGGTGGATATTTGGCCTCAAAATTGCTTTTTAATCAGAGGAATGCACTCGCTTTACCAACATGGCTGATTTTTAACATCACACAAAGGCCACATCCCAGAATCATGGAATGGTTTAGGTGGGAAGTGACCTTAAATCCCACCCAGTGCCACCCCAGCCATGGCAGGGACAGCTCCCACTGTCCCAGGCTGCTCCAGCCCCAGTGTCCAGCCTGGCCCTGGGCACTGCCAGGGATCCAGGGGCAGCCACAGCTGCTCTGGGCACCCTGTGCCAGGGCCTTACACCCTCCCAGGGAATAATTCCTGATTCCCAAAATCCCATCTAACCCTTGTCATTTTCCCTACCTGGAAAATGAAATCTGAGATAAATTTAGGGTAGGAGGTAATATAAAAGTGGATTTTTATTGAAGGCTTTCGGGTCAGTTATGGAAAGATGTCTACAAAAGTCTGCTCTCACAGTGGTGAGTGCATTTGTATAGGTTTTAGGAAATTAGCATAATTGATGAAAGTACTAATTAGGAGCACAGGGGGTGGTACAATTTTCTCTAGGTTAAGTCCCTTCTCTGAAGTCCTTTGTCCATGAAATGTATCTTGAAGAGTTCTCAACCTTGGTAGTTAGGAAGAACCAACATAGGATAGGGGTCTTGTGTTTCTCAGGGCTTGGAATTCTGGAATTTGTGCTGATTTTTTTTGTCTAGAGAAAAGTCATGGAAAATTATTGGGAAAATAAGCCATTAATATAATAGGTTACAGAGCTCCAAATATGTGTGCAGAGAATACAGAGGACATATAAAAGGAAAAAAAGGCAAAAAACAAAACAGCATCAAACCCAGCCTGCTTCAGCTGTGCAGAGGAATTCATACAAAGCAAAATGTCATTTTGCTCTTCCTTATGGGAAAAACCCCAGTCCTGGTTTATATTTGCTCTTATCCTCTCTAAGAGAAGCAATTCCTGATTTTCGTTTCGGCTCTTCAGACCTTTCAGAAGCCAACATTCAAATTGCCCCTCCTGTGAACCTGAGGCTTGTAAAATGTTTTTTTTTCCAAGCTATTGATCAGCTTCTAAAAGCTCTAACTAAAGACACAACATGTAAAGTCTAGAGATGAGTTGGGGAAGGCCTTTATTTATTGAGGATATAAAGAACAGTCAATAGCTGCCTTCAGAGGGATGTGGCTCTGCTCTTTATAGGTGAAGCCATAAACTCTCTGTGCTGGTGCCAGCTTGGTTTGGTTTCTTTGTTAAAGTTGTTTTCCAGTTGGGACATTTTCATTCATCTTTGTAGCCCTGCAAACAGCTGGAACTGGATGATCTTTAAGGTCCCTCCCAACCCAAACCATTCTTTGATTTGATGGTCTTTAAATTCACAATAATTCTAGATTTGCATACACTTAAAAACATATTTGCTGGTATAAGGCTGACATGTTAAGCTGATGAAAATGGTCCTTGGATGTAAGTATTTTAAAATGAGATGATTTTTGGATGATGAGTTTGAAATCCTGATCTCTCAACGGCCACATTCAGCTCTGCTTGGTTTTAGCATCTTTGCAATTCTCAGCCTTCGCTGGTTATAGCGATAGATTTGTTTTCTAGTTGGATTTAATTCTTGATTAAATTTTCTTAAAGCAGTTTTTCCTTACTGAGTATTTTTAGCTTTTCAGAGATGATTTTTGCATGTTTTCTATTATTTTCCCCTTTGAGTGATCCTGTTAGAATTCCCCGAAAGCCCCAAGAACACTCCATGGTGTCCCAGTGTTTGGTTTCCATCTGGCACTTTCAGAGCTCTTTAGCCAGGACTGAATTATGTGAGTGTTAGAACAGTATAAATTCAATTATTTCTATAAAAATTAAACTCCTCATGAAAGAATTTTCTTTTTGATACCTCAGGGCTTTGGACTTTTACTTTCTTGTTTTCGCATAATTATCTACACAAACACTTGCATGGAATTTTTCTCCTTCATGTCAGCAAGGATTTCACTACTGGCACAGCATTTCCATGCAGATTTTAGGCAATCAATGAGGTTGATTTTCAGTGCAGACTTCCTGAAAAACAGAGTTTCCATCAGTTTTAACTCCTAGGAATGATCTGAGAGCAGAGTCTGGACACCAGAAGAAGGAGAGCACATTTCTGGGGGATGATGCTTTCCTTGTGCCCTGCAGTGTTTGAGTAAGCTGCTTTTTCTTCCTTCCTCCTAAAAATAATTTGGAAAGTATTCCAGTGTAGGAGAGAGACCAAAACCTTTGTCCTTCGTTAGTAAACCAGTTGTTATTTTTGGTAAAAATAAATTCCTTCAAATGTCAAGTCTTTCACAAAGCAAAGTTTCCTACAGAGAATCTGTCACCTTTTTAGAGAAATGAACGTTGGGTTTGCTGTGGATCCCACCCAGGGGTTATTCCTGGAGTTCCAGACTGTTTTGGATGTGATTGTTCTGATGTCCTCTGAGGAGGAGCCATTGCTCCAGAGCTTCATCCTCTGTACCTCAGATCCTGCATTTTCTGTTTCCATGTGGATGTGCAGGGCTTGGGTAGGTCATGGAATCCCAGCCTGGTTTGGGTTGGAATGGACCTTAAATCCCACAAAATTCCATGGGCAGGGACATCTCCCACTATCGCAGGGTGCTCCAAGCCCTGTCCAGCCTGGAGCAAGGATGGGTGTAGGTGAGTTCAGTGTCTGTCTGCATCTCCCCTTGCAAAAGAGATCTCATCTCCACTTTTTCACACCTTTTTCCATATTATTTTCAGGAGACTTTCATTTTCTGGCAGGTTAATGTTTTTTTTTTTTTAGCATTCTGGGTTCAACCTGAGCTTAACCTCAATTAACACTCCCAAGTATGAAAATACCACAATGAAGAACAACCCATTTTGCTAACATGGACTGGCAGGAACTAAGAATAGGCTGCAATTTTCAGAGCAGCCTAAGGGGATTACACTCTCTAAATCTCTGTGAAACACAGAATTTGTGCACCTGCTGGAGGCTTTTTTAAAAAAATACCAACTTTAACATCAAAATCTTGGCATTTGAATATATTTTTGCTTGTATAAATTAGAGAGACCCCATTGATCTGGGAGAGGGAAGCTTAGATCTTTGTATGCTGTTTGTTTTTTTTTTTTTAACGGGCACATACTAAAAACAAAGAAAAACTCCTAAAAAGTGATTTAAAAGGATTGATCTGTTAGATCTGGATATCCTCCCTTCTCTGCTGGGAGTCAGGGAATGCTTGATATTAACTGAGTCCCCTAACAGCAGGATTTTCCAGAAAGTGGCTGTGCTGGGCACAGAGCAGGATGATCCTGATGCTCCTCACACTTCTGATGGATCATCACCTGGAAAGGATCTTAAAACACTTCAAGAATATTTTTTTTGTTGATGTTTGTTATTTAAATGTAGTGAAACAAAAGATCTTAAGCAGGCAGTGGGCCTTTGAAGTGCCAGTTCTGGCCTTGCTCAGAGGAAGTGCAGGCCCTGCTTCTCCTCAAGTCTTTGTATTAATTGGAGTTGTTTTATTATTTCCTGGAGCTGCTGGGACAATTCATAACACAGCTGGTTAAACCTACTGATCCCAGAATGCCAGAGTGGTTTGGGTTGGAAAGGATCTTAAAACCCACCCAGTTCCACCCCTGCATGGGAACACCTCCTACAGACCAGGCTGCTCCAAGCCCCATCCAGCCTGGCCTAATGTTGCCCATCTTTACAGAAAAATGCTTCAAAAATCAACAGTTGGATGGAGAACTTCTCAAAATCTTTGTTTCCCACTCTAAAGTGTTACAGAACTGATAATTCCAGTAGCTGTGTTTCAAGAGAAAATTGGCATTATTATTACAAACAAAATCTGCCTTTTGGCACAATAAAATGACTCCACTTTGTCAGGAGAGCTTTAGTTGTCCTTATGACTTGAGTAAGTCATTTTTCAGCCATGTAAAATGCAGAAGAATCTCTTGTATATCTTTTGCATCTTATTTTAGGTTAAAATAAATCCTGCTTAGCCCTAGAGGTTTATGCTGCCCTAGGAAAGATTTACCACTTTAGTTGAATGGGAAACTCATACAAATGTGTTTGTATATCAGCAAAATCAGGTTTTTAGTGGGTGAAAACCTCTGGTTCCTTTAAGAACTTCAGATTCTGCTTCCAAACCAGGTCTGGGCATATCTAAACCACCTTGGGCCAGTTTTTGGCTCCTATAAAGGTGTTCTGAAAATCACTTTCAAAGTAGAAAAATGGTTTTAACCTTTTTGCTGCTGTGTTTTCCTGAAGTTGATAATTACCAATTAGCAGTTTGCATTTAGAGAGGATAAAAATCAGGATGGATGTTGTGCCTTGAGGAATGACCTTGAGGCTCTTCTGGATGCAAACATGGATTTGCTCCGTGTGTTTCAGGGTCTGGTGTGCTTGGGTTATTTCTCCTTTTCCTCCTAACTATTTTTGTCTTTTCTGGGATTTTGTTGTGTCTGTTTTTCCTGTTTGCTTTTGTTTTGTTTTCCCTTGGGAGCACTCGGAGATCACACAGGTCTAAGTGATCCCAGCTTTGTGCTCCTGGGTGGTTTTCTAGCTAAGGATTAACTAAACCTCAATGAAAACAGTTTTCCTCTCTCCAGAGCTCATCCCATTCCACCCCCTGCCCTGGACAGGAACAACTTCCACAATCCCAGGTTGCTCCAAACCCCATCCCACCTGACACTCCCACACTGAACACTCTTCTCTCTTTTTATTTCAAGCCTGATATTATTGATTTGGTTTCTGAAAAGAATCCTTTGCCATGTACAGAAACTCAATGGTGAGATTTTTCAGGCTCTTTCCAAGACAGTGGTTTGTCCTTTGCTGCATGCTGACAGTTGGAAGCAGATGACTAATTTGCTTTTTGAGGTATTTGCACTGTGGGCGTACGGCGCGACTCCCACGACAGCAATTCAAGTGCTTTCACCCTGTAAATACATTTTATATTATACTCAGGTTAGTCAGGGAGTGGTTTTTAATTTTAAATAAATATATACTTTAATAGGGCTGTTGAGTTATGTAAAAAAAAATCACAGTGAGAACTAAGAGAATTAAAATGTATTTAAAGCGAAATCACAAAATCTTACAGGAATTAGGTGTACAAGGTCAAACATCTCTCCTGAATATTTGTGCCTTTGTAGTCTCATCAGAAAAATCAGGAGGATAATGAAAATGTCAGCTCATGGTGTTAATAACAACCCAGGGAATTCAGCAGCTGCATTGCTGGTGTGTAATTCTTAGGCCAGGCACTTCCAGCAGGTTATGTGGGAGCACATTCCAGCAGTGAGGCTGAGATGAGCTCTGTCCCTTCCCCCTTCATCCCAAATCTCTCTGCTGTGGTTTCCCCTGAGGGAGGATTCAGGACTGGATTTGGGGTCCTTACCTGGATGCCTGGAGCCCCCTGAGCCAGCAGCTCATCATCAGATCTGCTGCACCCACCCATCCTTTCCTGCAGCTTCAAGTGTTCCTCTTCCCACTGCTCTTACACACCCAAATCATGGAATTTTATATTTAATTCTGTGTGTGTGACTTTTGGGAGCAGCTGGAGTGATGTGTTCGGTGCTGGAAATCCTTGTGCCCTCACAGCTCCTGCTGCTCCCACCCTGAGCTGAGGAGTTTAAAACACAGCACCTGGGATTCTGCTTGGCTTGGACCTCTGAATTGAGGCTGCTCCCAGGAATTGTTTCTATAAAGGAGGGAAGATGGGAGAAATCAAATTCTGTGGTATTATTTCATCAGTTTTGCTGTGATTAAGATTTCAGTGCAAGCTCAAATACCCTTTGTGCATTATATCTCTAAGCCTACACTTCAGATAATAACTGTATCAGCCAGACTTATTTAAAATTCCAAAGGTTGTGCAGTAGCAGAGAATTAAAAGAGGGAGGAGAATTGCTGGCCACTGATGCTGGTGTTTGTGTGGAGCCGGTGCTTGGGGTTCCAGGAAGGTCTGGACGTGGCACTCAGGGCTCTGGGCTGGGGACAAGGTGGGGATCAGGCACAGCTTGGGCCTGATGGTCCTGGAGGTCTTTTCCCACCTAAGTGATTCTGGGATTGTGTACTTGCAAGAAGGATGGGAAAATGTATGGAGATAAAACCAAAAAAACAGCAGGAAGGATCATGGAAGTGCTGAACTCTGCCTGTTGCAGCCTGAGCAGGTCCCAGAACTTTGTGATTTCTCATTTCCTTGGATAATGGGAATTTGAGGAGAATCCACAGACCAGGAATGTGGCAGTTTTGCTTGAGTTTTGTCCAAGTTCCTGGAATTTCATCAGTTTGTGTGGATGACAATAAAGTAAACAAATCCCCGATCTGTCAGAGAAATGACCTAACTCATGCCAGGTTCAAACCATTCCAGAGAGTAAACTTAAACTTCCTTCAAAATACCTCTGCTGGCCTCTGCAACCCAGCCTCTCATCCTGAGGATTTACTGGAGCACACACAGCTTTAAATTGAGAGAAGGTTGATGGAGATGGGATATTGGGCAGGAATTGTTCCCTGGGAGACCCTGCCCAGAGCAGCTGTGGCTGCCCCTGGATCCCTGGCAGTGCCCAAGGCCGGACTGAACACTGGGGCTGGAGCAGCCTGGGATGGTTGGAAGTTGTTCCTGCCATTGCAGGGGTAGAACTGGATGGTCTTGAAGGTCCTTTCCAACCCAAACCATTCTGGGATTCTCTGATACTGGAATCAAGGGAAAAAAATCCCAGTGTTCCCCCATATAGTTGTGTGTGTCCTCTTCTGGTTGGTTCATGCAGTGAGTAATGGGGTAGAGATCATCCCCCATCATCATCATCCTGTTAGGAAAAGAGGTGCAAACACAGCTGGGAATGTTTGGAAGAGACCCCAGCCTCCCTTGGAATGGCAGTTTTCCTTCCATGACATGCAATAACCATCACAAAAAGCTCAGAATTGGCCCAGTTTCACTGAAGTATTTTACTAACTCCTGCTTAACATGGAAAAAATGGTTCCATGGCAGGGAATCACTCATCCATTTTCAAAATCCCTCTGATTTGGCAAAGCTCAAAGCAAAACCTGTAAGAGCTGTGGGACACCTCAGTTTTGTTGAGGTATGAGTAGAGACCCAGCAGTGACCCAGAGCTGGGGTCAGGCAGGTTGGACACATCCTTGCCTGGCAACTCCTCACTTCAGTTTTCCTCAGGCCACAGATCCCAGGATCTGTGGGGGTTGGGAGGGACCTTAAAGATCATCTCATTCACCCCCAGGTACCTGAATCCAGCTCAGGTCTCCATCACCTCCCAGTTCTTCACCTTCACTTTCCTAAATGTGCTGCACAGGAGCTTTTTTAAGCCTGTCCCAAATCTGGAACCTGGCGTAGCTGGAGGCTCTGCAGTTTAAAAACAAAGCACCCCCATCTTCAGACAAGTCTTTTTCCTATTTTTTTGCCATTTTTCCTCAGTCAGGATAAGAGATAATTGTACCTTTGTGCAAGCACAGGGGCTCAGAAGGAGGTGTCAATTAGAAATCAGTTGTTTCATCTCCTGGTGAAGGAACAGTGAGAAATTTAACACTGTAAAGCTCATTTTGGTCCCATTTTTACAGGCTTGAGGCTCTGCATTCTGATACTGCCAACAGCCAAACTAAAGGATTATTCTAATTGTGAAAACTTGATAATTTCTTACCTTCAGTCATCCCCTCTTTTTTTTTTTTTTTAAACACTGATTTAGCAGGAAAACTCTCCTTGCAGCTGTATGATTGGGGCAGCTTGATGACACTAGGAAGCTTCTGATCCATGGTAATTCCTATGGATATATTTAGCAAAAACATTGTTTGCTTACACTTTTTTTCAGTCTTTCATTAATAGACTCCATCAGTGTTTCCAGATTTGAATTGTGGGGATTTGCTTTTATGGGTCTTTGTGTCTCTGCAGCCAATCTGCTGGAAAAGTCCTGAACCTTAATTTTACTTTGAAGCTGCTGATCCTGGGCTGGAGTAGGGAGGTGTGGTGGAGAATGACATTTTTCTTCTTGGTTTTAAAGTCCAGTGAATAGCAACCAGATAGAAATCAAATTATTTTTCTCAGTATTTCAAATACATTTCCATTAAACTGTGCTCATACAGTATATGCAGATAAAAAGCTGAACTATATTAGCAAAATAAGTTCTATTTTCTGCAATTCAGAACCTTCCTGGTGGCATTTTGGGGGGGGGAGAAAACAGTAATAACACTAAGTAACTTTGCTAAAAAGATTATTCCTCTTTTTTTAATGTTTATTCCACATTCTGGTTGTTGCTAAGTGTTCACTTTTCCCTTTTTTTCCTCATTTCCTTGCTGAAAGCCTCCCACCACTCTGTTCCTCACAAAGGATTGATAGAAAGTGGCTCTGACAGCAGGGTTATTGAAGAGCTCTCTATCTTCAGTGTTACAGTACCAGCTACTCTGAATTATTCCACATTAATGTTCCAGGATGTCTGTGAGACTTTGCCCTTTTTATCCACTCTGACAATCTGATCTGAAACTTGGATTATCAGCCCCAGAATAAATGTGTCCAATTCTAATGAAAAATGCTATCAAAAATATAAATCTTATCCTGGTTTGAAGGCCTGTGAAATGAAGTGCTCTGAGATACTCCTGGTACCTGCCTTTGGAGATCCAATTCCAGATGGGTTTTAGGCAGCTAATTCAGAAAAAAAAGGAATTTGAGGTTAAACCTTGGGTGATGCAGGATTTTTTACCTCCAGTGATACTGGATTTTTCAGTGATCAGTCTTATTTCATCAGCTTTCGTTGTTTGGTTGGCTTGGGTTTTATTTACAGAAGAGAATTTTAGATTAGAGGGGTCAAAGGGATCTCATGGACTGGCAGCAGGTACTGGAATAACCTCCATGGAGTTTTAGGATATAAAGGAATTATCCCAGTGTGAGGTGTCAGTGTGTGCCTGCTGTGCTTGGGGGAGCAGGAAAGGGCTGGTTCAGAGCCTGGAAAACCAAATTCCTTATCTTGAGGGCAGGAAAATGGAATTTTGGTGTCTTAGTAGTGCTCCTGCTCTGGGTTGAGTGAGCAGCACTCAACCATGACTAGCCCAAGGATCACAAGATCCACAAAGCTCTCATCTGTGCAAAAATTGCTCCTTTTTCTTGGCTAAGGAAAGTGCATGCACAGAGATTCCCTGGCTGTGCCTCAGGAAGGTGGATTGTTACAATTTCTTAGGTGTTTGGCAATGATCTGTAAACCACCCCAAAATTCAGCAGCTCCAATGAAGGAAAAGAGGGAAGAATTTAGGAGGTGGTTTTGGGGATAATGAAATGAGTGTAACCATTTCAGAGGTGATTCCAGGTGGAATGGATGGATGTAAAAAGGTCACAGCAGGAAATAAATAAAGCACTCATCACAGTCCTCTTCCCAAGCTGTTCTTACAGTGTCCCCAAACCTGGAGTCACCCAGAATATGACCCAATTTGTGCATCCCAGATGCAATTTGCTGTATTATTTCTGTTTTTCATGTATTTCTTTCTAGTGAGCTGTCTTTTGTAATTAAGCTTATCTGTTGTTTCCCTCCATTTCCAGGTTTTTTCTTAGAAATAATCCTGTTAAACCTTCCCTTTGCTCAGGCTGTAATTGAAAAAAACCAAAACAAAACCAACGAGGGGGGAAATCCCAAACCAAGCCCTGTCCTGTCATTCCTGCTGCTGGCACATCACTCCCAAAAGCTGTGCTTTCAGAGGCTCTGCTCTTGTAAACTCCTTTTACCTTCCTTTTGTCCAGGTGTGCAGTGAGGAACTCCAGTTTGGAAGGTTCCTGCCTTGCTTTGCTCTGTCTCCTTGCTTTGCTCTGCAGAGCTGGGCTGGCTCCTGGAGGGGAGCAGAGCAAACCACCCAGGCAGGAATTGCTTTGGCTCCCTGGCTTGGATTTGCCATGGCTGCTGAGCTGGAGGATCACTTTGGGTGACCTTGAGTGCTGGCAGTGCTGCTCAGGCAGGGCTGGGTGAGGATGCTCCCTGCTCTCCCCTTCCCCTGGGTGCAGACCCCATCCAGACACACAATATGGGCTGATTTTCTGCTCAGAAATGAGAACGTGGGGCACTAAAGTCCCTTTGTCACTGAAAAACGTGCAGTGACATTTAAATTCCATCCATGACAACGTGTTCTCTCAAAGCCTCTTTGAAGGAGTTTGTTGAGAGCTCTTTTAAATTCCTGAACCACTGCTGACTAATAGGGGAATGGAAATTAGCTCTGAAACAGGTTCATTTAACTCTTGTCTAGTGTGTAGCATTTGGCCTGGCAGAGTCAAAATACTGTGACTTGGTTTTGTGTGACAAATTGAGCACTTTGTTTATTAAAATTGCTGATTTGTTGTATAATGAGGAGGGCCCAGATTACTGTTCCTTCCACGGGAAGGATTTAAAGGGCAGGTCACTGCTGTTCTCCAGCAGCAAAGTAATTCTGATTATGTGCTCATCTTCTGCTCTGCATTTCACAGATCTTTGTTAGCCAGGTTTTAGAATGATTAACTTGCATTTTGCTTGCAGTCTTGTCAGCCTTAGTGATGCTCCACACATTTGGATTCCTAAATTCTCCATCTGAACACAGACAAATAGATCTGTAAAGTGAGATCACTGATAATGTATCAGAATAAAACCAGAGCATAAAGCTGGGTTTGTGTTGTAAAGCTGCACCCTGCATCATGTAATATTAAATGTTTTTTTAACTCTGGGCTGGGACTCTTAATTGAAGCTGCAGCTCTGCACTTCCTTCATGCATGGCTTAAGGCATCCAGCAATGTTTGCTGGGATGTAATTTGCTTTTTTTTGTAGAAGCTTCCACACAGAGAGGTGGAACAGCCATTTTGCCAAAGATTTAGTAAATAATGATACACATAATACAGAATTTTAATAATGTGCTTTGATTTTAGGAGGGGCATCACAGTTTTTGTGTTTCTCCTCCTGCTCCCGTGGCTTTCTCCTTCCCTTCAAGCAGAGTTGAGTGCTGGCTGTTGTTGCTAATTGCAGATGATGGAGCACTGACATTTTCAAAAGCACACATAGATGACAGGCACCCAAAGGACAAGGATGAGACTGCTTCAGAGATGCTGCTACAGCTCTGCTGGCATCGACTCATTTAGTGATGAATTGCAGTAATAGCAGTTCAGGACCTACAGCATATTAGTGAAAATGAATCCACTGAGCACCAGTCCCATGGCTCTGCAACAGCACTTAAAGAACACTGATTTCCTTAAAGGCAGAAAAATCTGATTAAGAAATTTAGCTGGGGCTTTGTTGTTTTGCTTTTGGTGATTTTTTTCTTCATATTTTTTTCCTTTACCAGCAGTGTGTTATTTGTATTTGTTTCTTGTAGTGTGTTATTCTAAGGAATTTATGTACATCAGAAAAGCAGGGGAGTTCCATAAATACAAAACGTCTCTTGCTGTTTTAGGAGATGGAAGATGCTACAATAAACAGTAGAAATGCTTTAATTTCTTGATCTAAACTGACCTAAAACCTGGTTACAACAGGAAAAAAGCTCAGCATGCTGGCACTGAGGAGATACGTAATAGTTTACACAGGGTCTGTGGCAAAGACATTGTCGGATGAATGCAGCAATTGGCAAGAATTATTCTAATAAAAGGATGGGGCAGCCTATTATTGCAGGAGTTGTGTAATTGGAGGGAGCTGGGGATAAAGACAGGCTTCGTGTTAATGATGTGTTGGTGTTTGCAGGAGAACAGAGCGTTCTCCCAGCTCTGGAGAGAGGGATCTCCTGAGCACAAAGCTGTGCAGGCTCCTTCCAAATCATCCAACAGCCACAAAATCAGAGGGGTCTGGAATGCAGGGATTTGAAAATATGCAAGTGTGCATCTGCCTTCCTCTCCTTCCCTGCCCATCTCCACACCTTGCATGCCCAGCAGGGAGGGAGCAGGTCTGGGACGTGTCTGGAGCACGTGCAGGAGCAGCTGGAAGTGGCTCCAAGGGGAAAGCAGTGCTAATAAATAGGCTCTTCTTGGTCAGATGGAGTCTTGTAAACTCCAATACACGAGTCTAAGAGGCTGTAAAGATATTCTAAACTGGGATTTATGGATAATTTCACCATTTTAGAGCTAATACAGCTTTGTAAGGCTGACAGCTGCAGGGGAATTATTTGAAGACAATCCTGGATAGTTTGGCCAAGATCTGTTTTGTGCCAAGGGCAGGGATACACTCCTAACGTTGGCTGCATTAACAGCTCTGCTCTGTCAGGGCAATAAAAAATCTGTACTTGCTGCACCTGTGGCTGTAGTGTCTTTGGGAAGGGATAAAATGTGGATATGGAGTTGTGTGGAGAAAGCAGAGTGTTTATAGCAGGTGACTCTGGGGGTGATGTGGGTGTTTGTGCACTCAGGGTTTTCGATGAACGGGTGATGATGAAATAGTTTTCTGTATTTTGAAAAGCAGCTTGGTACTTCTTGCCAAAGCTCCTGCAGTTTCTCTAAGTTAATAAAGTCAGGGGAGTTTTTTTTTTCTGAATAATAATTTTTAAAAAATTGAATTATAGAATTGTTTAGGTTGGAAAAAATCTGTAAGATCATTGAAACCTGCGTGGCTTTCAGGTAGGCCAGGAAACATCCCAGTCCAAATATCCAGGACTTGATAAGGTCTTCAATATTGATAATTGATAAGGATAGAAATAATAATATAACCAGCTGTAAAATAAACTGAAAACACAACGGCTGTGTTGACAGCAGGATCCAACTAAGGTGACTTTTTAATGCCAAACATTTTGAGTTTAAAGATTCGCATGATTTCTACGTTCCTAAAGAAATTTACATTAAAATGTATCTTTCTGACTCAAACAAAAGCAGCTGCTGCTTCAGGTAGCACAAGCTGCTGGTTTTTAAATTTTAAAGTCCTGATTTCTTCTGGCAAATTGTGATTTAATTACAGAAGTATTTCAAAACACACAAACAGCACACATACATTTTGAGGTATGTTCACTGAATAAAGATGAGGGAACTAAGGCAAGTCAGTCTGCAAAATACTTGTTAAGGTAATAAAAGAAGGGTTGAACTGTCCAGGTAAAGACTAAAGGTTGTACTGAGTTACAGTTTCAGCATTTTTAATGCCTATTGGGTTGATTTATATAATGAAAGTTAGGGGTAAATGCAATTTTGTTTCTTTCTGCTTGGGTTTGTCGTGTTTAGAGCTGTGTGAAAGTTACGAAGAAGACTTTGATATATAAAGTTTTCATTTCATTTCCTTTGGAAAGAAATACCATGAAAAATTCAGGTGAAAGGAAAGCAGATGAGATTCATATGCCATTAAGGGAATTACATTAGGAGTTGTTATAATATCCCTTAATCTTAAAAAGGTAAGTCTCTTACAGAATTAAGGTTTTGCTGCTGCTTTTCATGCCCTATGAGGAATTATGGCTAATGCAAGTTGCTGATGTGAAAACATCCTCACTAATCCTGTTTGGAGAGCAGCTCGTTCTGTGCTCCTCAGAAAAGGCACAAGAAGATGTATTATGGGCCCTTCATTAAATAATTACTTAATTACAGCCTGGGACTGGCAGATAGCAATCTGAATGCTGCTGGCAGGTTTCTCCTAAAGCAGCAAAACTCCGTGTGAGGAGCGCCACGTGCGCGGCAGCAGGGACGCGTTGGCATCAGCAAACTCAAGGTGGAAAAGACATTTTAATCAGCTCATATTCATTAAAAAAGCTTCTACTCACCCTTCCCTGTGAGCTTCTCCCTTCTCTAGCTCCTGTATAACACCCAACAACACTTTGATGGTCTCCTGACTAGAGCTGATCAGGTTCTCCATCATCTGAAGCTGCGCTTTCAAGTCCACAACTTCGGTGTGAGGCACGATTTGTTGGCATTCCTGGCTCACGGCCACGGCCGTCCGGCAGGGCTGGCTCTCCTCCCCGGGCGCCACGTTGACCTGCAGGCTCCGGTCACTACATTCGGGGGCCGGGCACCGCGCCCGCGCCGCGCACGCTCGGGCATCTCCGGCCGGGGGCTGCACCCCGTTCAGCTGCACCGTCCGCTTGTCGTCCTCCTCGGGGCACGGCCCCCAGTCGCCCAGGCCGGGCAGGTCGGGCTGCGAGGCCGGCAGGTAAACGGTGGCCACTTCGGTCTTGAAGACCCTCCCGTGGAGGGGCTGGGCGGCCTCGTCGCTCCCCAGCCGCGCCGCCGCCGCTCTGCCCCGGCCGGGCGGCCGTGCCGGCTCTTCCTCGCCGGGCTCGGCCAAGTTGGGCGGAGGAGGAGGAGGCTCTTTGGGAGAACTGTGCAAATCGCTGCTTTTCCAGGCCTCGGCGCCGTTGTCGTGCGCGGCGCGCTCGGAGATGTGGGAGATGAACTCGGCCGTCTGCAGGCTGCCGGCCTTCCTGCCCCACGCCGCGGCCTCGCCCGAGCCCCGGCCCTCCCTGTCCTTCACCTCGATCAGGAACCCGTTGTTCTCGCTCGGTAACGTGTCCACGGTCGAGGCGCTCTTCAGAATATTCCCTTTTTTCCGGTCCAGAGGGAAGGTCTGGTAGCACTTTTTGAGGTCGGGGGAAGTCTGGACTCCTGTGCTCTTGGTGACGTTGGGGATGGACCTGCGGGCGGGCACCGTCATGTACTTGCGATAGGCCGTCTTGTAGGAGATGGCCTTGGCCTCCCTCTTGTCGGGGTCCTGCGTGGAGGAGGTGGAGAGCTGCTTGTCCCTCTGCTCGTTCTGGGCCTCGCAGATATCCTTAAACCTCACCTGGAGGGCTTTGTTCCGTTTCTTGATCTGCCGGTTGGGATCCAGCGCGTATTTCATCTCCAGCGCCAGGGAAGCCGCAGGCTCGACATCGCTGTCCGAGGCGGTGAGTAAGCATTTGCTGGGCTCCTTACTCACCATGATGCCTGCAGCCAAAAACAGTGCAAAAAGGCTCAAGTTACAACAGAAATGTTGCTTTTTTCCCCTGAGGTTTTTGCAATATTTGAGCCACGTTTCTGTGACCTCACTAAAATGGCTGCGACTCGTGACCCATGCGCTCGATTCTGTCGAGTCGCAGCCCTTGGTGATTTTCTAGAGATTTGTATTTTAATCCTGCTTTTTATCTCGATCTGTTGTGAACACCTGCTCCTCAGAGAGGAGGTTTCCAGGTCCCAGAAGTTTTTCCACAATTATTCTCCCAGGATAGGACCGTGGGTGTCATGCCAGGGCTTCCCAGGAAGCAATTTCCTTCAGGAATATGTGCTCCCAGGAAGCCTGTCCTCTGAATTTACCTGATAGTGAAAACTACAGGGAAATTGAAAACCAACTGTCTTTGTCCAAGTGAGGAAAAGTTGAGAGCTCTGCCCATCCTTAATTCTCCTTTAATGCAAATGTTTAGTAGCAAGAAGTGTCAAACTGGCATTATTTTTAGAGTGTGCTTGCTTACCAAACACATTTCTGCTGTGTAATGTATTCAGCGTTCTTTGCAAGGAATTAACTGGTCGTTAGAGGTGTCATTATTTGGATTTTTATAAAAAATTTCTACATGGCTACAACTAAATACAGATTAATTATTATTAGCAACTGTTGGTAGTGCTGGGTGCGTAAAATTTATGAATTAGTGAAGTTTTGGAGGAAGTCAGCAGTGCATCAATTAAGGTTTTGCTTCAAATGCAAAACAACTCATCCTTTCCTAGAAGCAGTAATTTGCCTTTATGATACAGCTGCTTATCCCAAAAAATCCTAAAGCACTAAAAAACCTCCAAACCTGTGATGAATCACAGAAATTACTTAATCTGCCATTGAAATAAAAGCTCGTCCTCAAGGAGGAGAAGATGCCAACTGCTTAACACAGCATCTACCCAAGAAAACCCCAAACCCCAGTGGCTGTACAGATCATAGGGGATCTGGAGTAGCTGCATAATTAAGATTTCGTTTTTACACCTCATTCGAAGTTGTAATTTTTACTTTCCCGTTGTGCAAATTTCTCCCTGAGACTTGCTGAATTACCAAATTCCCACTTAATCCAAACATTCTGCATATATCTCCTGATGAAACCCTCAGAGGAACTCAGGAGTACAATGTAAAACAAGTAAAGGGACTTTCAGGTGTACTTGAAATATGTTTTTAATTAAAATTCCTTTGTCTATTTAATAAAATATGTGAAACTCTTCAAGAGTTAAGTGCCATAAAAGCATCTGTTTCAGAAAGCCAACTTAGTGGCACAAGGGAATGAATCCTTGACTAGTCTATATTTAAAGTAAGAAGGCTTAATGGGGAAATAATTTTCAGTGGAAAACTGAGTGTTTATGAGGTTTAAAAGTAAAAGTAACACTTCCCTAAAGAAACACACAGATGTGCCTGGCACAAAGTCCAAGATTGGACTCCTGGGTCAAAAATCTCATGAAAACGTGTCATTACTTAATGTTTTTTTCATGTTTTAATTCCCTGGCCCTGGTAATTTGTGAAGAAGGAACTGAAATATTCCAGAATCCCCCCTATTTGCCTTTTTCTGTCTGACTTGTGATGCTCAGGGTGTGGTAAGGGAGCTGCAGTCGTTGGAGAAGGAGAAGAAGTTTTTCTGTGACTCTCATGTAGCGCAAAATCTGCAAAGAAGCAAAAAGAAGCAAAAAGAAGGGAAAATTCAGGACAAAACCATTCAAATTATGGAATCTGAGATTGCCAGATCTCAGTTTTTAACTGGATATTTTATACATACAAATATAGGATCTGATACCAAGGTGACCAAGTCCTTGTTTGGCAGGGAAAAGAGAATAAAATGGAAATTTTAAGGGGGAGTCTGAAGATAGAAGTAGAGTAGTGGGGTAAGATCAGTTATCCCTGTCCCCTACACATAGGGACAGATTTTGAGGGGAAGAAATCAACTACGTTTGAATATCAGGAATGTTTTGTTCCAGTTGAAACCCTAAATAAGGAGTTGGTTGTGGGAGAACTTCAGTGTCCTGTCCTGGCTGCTCTGGGCTGGGTTTCAGTTGTAATTGTGTTTGTGAGTGCCTTTATTTGAGGGACATTCTGCAATCAGGGCAGGTAGGGAGTACAGCCATCCATCTTTTTGTCTATCTAGGGCTAGAATTTGGGAAGTTTTAGTGGAAAAAAGTGCTGGCTAAGATCCAAACCAGGTCCTTTAGCTTGCAGATAGAACACATTAAAATCTATTGTAAAAACTGCTGTCGAACCCCAAACCTCTGCACTTCAGAATTACTGGAAGCAAATTTTCCACAACAGTCTGGTAAATGAATAAGTTGACCAAAAAAACCCTAAATACAAGAACACAACAACCATTACAGCCATTAGTTCCAAATCTGCCAGTGGGAGTTTCTGAGCTCCCAAGAAATTGTGGCAAAAATGAAATGTTGGGTTCACAAAGATGTGAAACATTCAGTAACTGTGTCTGAAAAAGCCACCTTTTTACCCAAAAAGGCTACAAAAATTGGCTGTTAGCTCTGAAAGTCACCCTTTAGAACCATCTCTTAGGATTCCTCAGAGTTGTCAAAGTGTGTTTTTGGGCTCTTGATTATTTGACAGCAGGATCCATTAACATGCAATTTATTTTCAAGTATTGGCTTGATATTTCGTTAGTGTCTGTGACCTGTCTGCAATTTTCAGATTATTTTACCTCTGACTTGAATCCCATCATTTTTGGGTGCTGCAGGACGGCTGGGTTTTGTTTGGGATGACTTCCCATGGAATTATGAGTCCATAACCCAGCTGAAACCAGGAGTCTGCAGATACCCTCTGGAGTGGATAAATGGGGAACTTCATTCTGCAATTAATTTTAAGCATGTCTTTAACAGCCAATAAATTGATTCTTCACCAAATTGCTTGTCTCCCTTTCCCAACTGCACAGGCCTGATTGATTTAGCTGATGCAGAGTTTTTTATTCCCACTAGTAGTTGGGAGTAATAATTTTAGAGATATCTGTGATTAAGAATGACAACAACCAAAAGAAGTCGATTTTTTTTTGAAGCCTGCTCGGATCCCGGTGTCTCTGAGGGGAACTCTCTGTGCTCAGCTGCTAAAAGAACAGTTGAGGAAAGAGTCAATTGTGAGTTAAACACTTCACAGGGAAGAGCTGATAAAATATTTCCTCTTTGGTTTCATTTTTGGTTTGGACAAAGTGTTGCCTCCTATTTTTGGTTTATTTGGGCACTGCCACAGCGTCGTCTCTGCCGGGTTTTTGGATACTTGAGGAAATTACCGAGCTGGAGTTTCTCAGTTTATGGCTCGTGCTGTCAGGGGGGTAATAAAGCCTTTGAATTTGAATTTTAGTTGCAGATGCCAATTACATGCAGATAATAGAGTTCAACTTTTTATCTGTACTTACTGCAAACAAAGAGCTGATTTGCTAAACTAAATATTTAAGTAATCACAAGCTTAGTTTTTCAGCTTTTAGCCTTGATTTGTTTATAAACTTGTGGCTGGCTACCCTTAAGCAGCATCCCTCTATGTCTGAATATGGAAATAAACTATTAAATAATAATAATAACTAAAAAGGGATGCACAGAGAAGCTTTGAGTTGATATAAAACCTTCAGGGTAATAATGGAAACCACCAGTTAGATGGCACAAATCTTCACTCCCAAACCCTGCAGAGTCACTGCTCTGGGAGGAGAATTACAGGGTGGAATTTCCAGACTGATTGGTTAATGAGGGCAGAGGAGGTTTGGAACTCACCTTGCAATTTTCTATTTTATCTCTGTCAGTTTTATGACCCAGAAGCAGATTCAGGATGTGTTAATACGCAGAGTGGGCTTAAACTTTCCCGGTTCCAAATGCAGGTGAAAGGCACAGATTTCAGTCCTTGGGTTTCCAGAGCAAGTGAAGGCTTTGGAGAGGCAGCTGGAAACATCTCTGCACGTATTAAGAGCACACAGGATTTTGTGGAGGGGTAGATTGGCTTAAAATAATGCAGGGAATTGCAAATAATTGGCTTTTTGCATGGAAAGTGGGAAGTGATCTGCAGCATTTTTAGGCTTCTGGATATTTGCAGGCTGGACATTGTCCTGAGAAATCCCCACTGCCTCAGATGTGATTTTATGTGCTTAAATACCACCTTAAACCACTTACTTTGCAAAAACTATTTGATGTCTATAAGTCATAAGTGCATCCATGGAATATTTATCCAATTGTACTGTTAAAAATAAAGAGCAGAAAGAAACTTAGATTTACTTCATAGAAACAAATCCAGTATAGAAACCTAAGGTTAATTCTAAATATCACATACGTTTTGACTTCATTAAATAAATGAGTATTTCTTTTCTTTTCAAAGGAATCTAATTATTAATTATCTGACAGTGTTGTTATGTTAGAAACTTAAGAATTATTTAGTGTTATCCTAAAAATAATGTCCAGTAAAGAAGACTGTTTTGATAAAAACATTGGAAAATATGAATTATCTTAGGCAGTTATTAATTATAAAAATTGTTTGCAGAAACTTTGCCTGTGTTAGGAATTTTTGAAGGGTTTCAATACAAAAGGACTGAGGAGAAATTCTGACTTGCAGATAAATCTGAGGGTGCAGGTATTCCCAGTTTTTAGGGGATAAAAAGTACTGATGAGAGGATGATTAGGAAAACTGATGGGGTAGCCCAGTCTGTCTTTATTTCATCACAGAGTCATTCATGTAGAATAACAGACTTAGCAGTTCTGCTAAATGTCAAACCAGTATTTTTTTTAACTCTGTTTTGAAACCCTGAGGCGCTGAACTTGAATTTTCTCTCTCTTGAACTTCCTTATTTATTGCTCAATCCTCAAGTCATCCTTATTGCTGCATTTCCAAGCGCCTTGGAAGTCTTCCTTTGGAATTCTCAGGATCCTGTGGTATTGGATTTGTCTTTTTCCCCCTCTCATCCATTGGCAGGCTGTGTGAGAATGATGTATAAAGTCATAGCTTATGGCTGAGATACCCAATAAATGCCTTTAAATGCTCTTGTGAGCTTCAGCTTCAGAACTAAGTGGCAACAAATAAAATGTACGATTTAATAAGCCTGGAGACTTTTAGATAAAACAGGAATCTATTGGAGGATAAACTACTTAAAATTTTCCTTACAAACCAAGCCAGTTTCCCTGAATGAAGCTGGTAGAGGCAATTTTCTTTAATTTTGACATCTCTACTATGCTTTCAGAACACAAATTTTAATAATACTTAGGTTTTGTTGCTTCCTATATTGTTCCATGCATAAAATTAAAAGGAATCTATTCAGCATGATAAAATTCTGGAAAGGGAGGGTTATTTTCCCCATAACAGAATTTTGCAAGGAATAGCACCATTAACAGGAGATTTGCACTTGCACTAAAACCAGGGTAGACTTATGGGGTGAGTTAATAACTATTAACTTCCCAGTGGAACAAATGCAATGTCACAAGATGGTCCCTGTGAATTCAGAGTGTTCTGATCTCAAACATTTGCTGGGATTTAGTGGACTGGAAAAAAATAATGTCACTGTGAAGAGAGCGATGCTGATTTTCCTCCCTGTGCTCTGCAGCTCTGGCTCTGAGGACCAGAGGAGGGAAGGTTTCTTGAGCATTATTTTGCCACGAAAATCTGGGCAAGGCTTTGTCCCTGCTCCAGGGGGAGGGGGAAGAGCTGCTGAGGATGGGTTGCTAGGAGAATCCCTAATAGTTCTGCTCACACTCTCCTGGTTTGCAGGAGTCCAAAAGCCACAGGACTTGCACTGGAAGGTTTTTCATTTTTATGGGACTTTCTGGTAAATAATTTAAAGGGCAGGTTGTTAAAAACAAGGCTTTAAGACAGTTCCTTATCGGCATTACAGTTGAATACTAAGTTTAATTGTTCTTGGTTGACATCAATAGGTTTTGGGGGTGTTTAAGGAAAAGAAAAAAACAGGCAAATGACAGGGAAAAAGCAGTGCTGCTCTAGCTTTGACCAAAGGGCTGTAAAACTGTCAGAGCTCTGCACAGAGGGATCTGAATGCTGAGAACACAGAATCACAGAATGGTTTGGGTTGGAAAAGGCCTTAAAGATCATCTCATCCATCTCATTCCACCCCTGCTGTGGGTAGGGAACACCTTCCATTATCCCAGGCTGCTCCAAGTCCTGTCCAGCCTGGCCTTGGGCACTCTCAGGGGTGTTCACACTGTGAGCACCTACAGGAACTGCAGCTGGTTCTGTTCCTTCAGCCGAGATTTTCAGCAGATTAGCAGGTCCCAGCTCCAGGCTTCCATCCTGCATCCTTCATTTTGCTCTGCCCATCTGAGCATTCCCTTGGGGATGCAGGTGATCCCTACAAATGGGACATGACAGTGACATTCCTGGGGTCAGTGCTTGGAAGGCATCAGAGCCTTGTCAGCTCTTCCTGCTTGGATCAGGGTTCCAGGCAGACAAGTTTGGGAGAGTTTGAAGTGATGCTGAACAACTCAGCTGGGCAATTTAGGTGTAAAACCTGACATCATTAGTAGGATGTTAATTGGGGAGTAGGATCTGTCTAGATGTGTTTCTGCACTCCACTGCTGGCAGCAGAGCTGTGTCATTTGTCACCTTCTTGAGGAGCACATTCCCGAAGTTTCTGGTTTCAGGCAGATTCTGGTTCTTCTGGAATTCTGAATTATCCATGTGCAGGTGGATCTGAGCATCCTGGTGTTGGGGAAATTGCACAGATCAGTCTGGCTCCTGCTAGAGCATTGTACAAAAATTCCCATTAGTTACCCAAAAAGAGTTTTAGTAGAGCAAAAAGCTTCAGTTGCTGAGGGGAATTACAGTCCCTAAAGCTGCAAAGCTTCCTCAAAGCTGGAGCTAAGACGCTTTTGAAATACTGGGAAGGAAGAGCCAAAGTTGTGTGAGGGGAAGTTGTCTTAAATTCCCCAAATCCCAGGTTCTCATCAAACAGGAGCACTCTGGGAGAGGGCTGATGGAAATTGCTCATTCCAGGGAACAGTTTTGGTGCCATGTGGGAAGGACTACGTGGGGAATGGCGAGGGAAGCAAATACAGTGGGGAGTTGCTGAGTACGTTGCTCCCAGGTTTTGTGGACCTGGGATAATGTGGAATAGGATTTTAAAACAAACCTGGTGTCCCTGCCCATGGCAGGGGGTTGGAATGAGACGATCCTTAATGCCCTTCCAACCCAAACCACTCTGTCATTTTGGATTTTAGGTTGTGTTCTTTGTGATAGGGATGATTATGAAGTTTATTAAAGTAAGAATTAAAGACCTTCTCAAGGATATTTTTTGGCTGGAGAAGGCACCACAAGTGGCCACCAGGCAGATAATTTGCATCACTTTTCTTGTGGCTTTCTGTGCTTTCATTACAAATTGAGAATGCAGGAATGTACCATGTTCTTCTCACCCACTTGCTGAACAAAAACACAGAGATTCCTCTGGAATTCAGCAGTTTAGGCTCAGTCTCCAGAAGAGATCAGTGTTATCACTGTTAGCAGGCAGTTCAAGCATAATTTCTGCAGAATTACTCTATCCAGCAGTGGGATGTTATATCTGTCTCTCTGTCAGCTCTGTAGAGATATCGCTGTGTTTTATTTGCCGATGGCCTTGATACACAGAAATGTATTCAGCTGATCCACAAGTTAAATTTCTGTACTCGTGGGTATCTCCTCATTCATTTCTCTTCTCCATTTGCAGGAGAGAATAATGAATATAATAACAAAATGGGCACGAACAACCAATTACTAATGGTTGGAAGGAGACTTAGGGCTTGATGTAGATTTTATGCTTATTCATAGATAAATACACCAAAATTAGGGATTTTACTGAATTCCCTCTTCTTCCTTCTCCCAGGAGGTAAGAAATGAGACCAAAACTACTTGATGCGTTCTTAATTTCTGAAATACAGTCCTGAATTCACACATCTCCTTAAATGGGTTTGTCTTGGGCATCACAGAGCCCCTGTTCCAGCTTTTAAAAAGTCATTTACACCATGGTTGGGCTTTATAAGCTTTGACCTCACCAAAATTGTTCCAAGCAATGCAATCACAACCTTGACATAAGAATTGGGGAAAAAAATGGAAGAGGAGAGAAGGGCAGCTGTAAATTATGCAGGAAAGGTGGGCAAGAGCACAAAACAAATAACTCCTTTTTTTGTGAGCTTGTGACAATTCCTCCTCACTCAGACCAGATGGAAAGAGCTTCCTCTGCTTTTGTTTTTAAACTGGTTTAATTTGGTAACTACGTGGGCTTTATTTATAGGCTTGCTCCAGCAATCATGGGCAGGCAAAAATAACAGCAGCAACCTGCTTCTCTTGCCCATGGATGGCACAAACACGAGTTAAAGCTGGGGTTTCTGAGATGTTTAACAACTGTTTTTGATATGGGCTGAGTCTGAGACCAGATATGAGCAGCTCTGGGGAGAGAGACACGATAGAGCTCCAGCACTTCCCTGCCAGGACAGAAATCTCTTGTAATGATTTACAAGTTTGGATCTGCACCTAAACATAGCAAGACTTGAAGGCCTTCAGTCTTTTTAATCCATCTCTCTTTAATTCAGACTTTGAAAATGGCCCTTACTCCTCTACACTCCTCTTTATCAAACCCAGTGGATTTAGCTGGAAAAACTGGAGTAAAATCAGGCTTGGTGTCTTGTGCCACTAAAGGGGGAGAAAACCGCAAAGAGGACACCAAATGTTGCTGTTTGATCAATGAATTGTTGTTTTTACACGCAGTTCTCTCTGCCTGGGAGACTTGAGCTGGGATGTGTTAATGGGAAGCAGTTTTCAGGCACTGATCACCCTGACCCAGAGCAAAAGCCATGAGCAGGGTGAACTGTTTCAGGAGTATTAAGGGATCACTTCTCTGCCTGAATGTAGTAAAATTGGAGTAAGCAGCCTTCAAATGGGGATGTGCCACTACAATAAGAGACTGCTCTGAGCACATTATGTGTGGTCAATAACAATTTAAAATCGAGTGTCAGTACCCAGGGAGTCGTACCTGTGTGTGTTCAGAGGTTATTCAGCATTTTCTAAGCAAGCACCAGTTTTCAGAAGGGTGAATGTGGAGCTCCCTCTGAATTTACCACTGTAAGATGATTTTTTTCCTTAAAATATGCTCATGACTTCATTTTCATAAAGTCTATTTAATTTGCAAACTGATTAGTAAAAATACAAAGGAGTACTGGTCTATAAAATAGATTTGTTGCTTACATGTTTTTTAATATCTTAGACAAATTTTCAGGAGTTCTTTAAACCGTGCCTGTCATAAAGCAGAATATAAGAGCTTTTTATTAATAGCTAGTTCAGATAATCGCGTGAATTTTTTATGGGCTCAGATATTCTAGATTTACTGTCATTTCCTCAAGTGGGCATGAATTACGGGACTATACATCCCTAGTTCTCCCTGTCCTGTGCTCGGATAAGGAATGGCCTTGAGACATCACAGCTCAAGAGCTCTGTGGAGGTATCCTCACATTTTAGCAGGGGTTTTTTGGCAAGCTCACAGGTTTCCCTGATTGGTTTCCCCATCAGTCACGGCAGAAGACTGGCATGGCTAAGTTGGCTTTTAAATCCTCCAGAAGCAAACATTGCTGTTGGTGTTTGCTTGCCTTGTGTACAGTCCCTGGCTGAGTTGGGGTTTTTGGGTTCCCAGTGCTGTGTGGTCACTGGTGGTGCTGGGCTGGGAGGTGACGCACGCCGTGACTCGGCACTTGGGCAGCTCCTGGGCTTCTTCATCACATTTACCTTCCCTCTGTTCCTCTCCACTGAACTCACCGCTCTTTTTTTCTGAGTTAATTATATCTAGATTAGAATATGGGATATGCTGTGTGTGCCTCTCATGCAGAAATGCTCTGTCAGTGCAGTGGTTAACTGGGGAAAAAGGCAGCGAGGACCTCACGAGCTCCTGGTTTGTGAGCTCAGTTAATAAAGGGTGCACTGAATGCTGAGTGCTGGCCCTCTTGATAAGGAACTGAACACTTTGGCTTGTGGTGCTCCTGCCCAGCTGGTTCTTTATGTGTCAGTCCCAGGGAAAAGCACTGATTCAATCCATGATTGGAATTATCTCGAGCGTCTTGTTAAAAACACACATCGTTAATAATGACCGAGTACTAAAGAACAAACATTCTTCATCAAGGGCATTGTGACATCCTTGCAAAAAAGCCCTAAAAAATCAGATTTAGTATCAGCTTTCTCCATCATGTGAAGGGAGGAACAGCACCTTAAACTCTGGGCAGGAATTTTATTTTAGAACTGTTGAAATTAGAACAATTCAGTCTGAGTCTCTGGATTAGCAATCTACAGTATGGACTTCTGGAATTAGGGACCCTATGCCACCACTGTAGAGCAGAATATCACCCTCCAGGTGATAAATTAGTAATATCTGAGCCCTGAGATATCTTCATCTAAGTATGAATTTTTAATGCCAGGAGAAAAATCGAGCTTTTAACTTCGAACTGTTATTTGTACTTGGAGGGAACAGATCATTGTAGTCCAGACAGGCAGGCACGAGCAGGCTGGTGGAACACCAAGAGGCATCACACCAAGAGTGAGGAGATCCTTTCCTCTCCCTGATTTCCTATTTTTACTATTGGTCTGTTGGCTTGGAATTTGACATTCAATTAATCCCAGTCCATGGCTAGGACATAGTTGCATATCATGTGATTATTTTTATTTATTTATTTATTTATTTATAGCTAGGGGTTTTTCCATCTAGAAGCCAGATTTTAACCTTGATACATGCAGCATTCCTGGCAGCCCTGTAAATCCGAGCACGATCCAGCACTTAAGCGGAGGGAATAAATTCCCAGTTTATATCAGACGTGACCTGTTACTGGTTCGCCTTTCCTTAGCACTTACCAGCATTCAGCTGGGGGAAAAAGAAATGATTCTCCGAGGCTGGGAAAAACAGGTCTTCCCAGACTTCCCGGTTTTAGAGCCTAATGAGTTAAATTCTCCTCCGTGCAGGATTTTAAGCTGCTTAGACACACAAGGTCAAAGCACAGCGCTTCATTCCCTGTTCTGACTCGTGGCTGAGAGGGGGGCACAGCTCCCTTGGGACAGAGCCCTCGGGAGACGGTGACATAAGCAGGGAATATTCCGCGCTCCGGCAGTGCAAGATGTCCCTGTTTTGTCCCCCCGCCTCCCCCAGGCACATCCCATGGAACTGCAGTCCTGCATCCCCTCGCTGCCGTAACTCTCCGTAAACACGGCATTAAGTACAGGCTGAGGGTTTTTACTAGCGAGGCAGGCACGATGGAATTGCAGAGCGGGAAGCTCGGGATGCCTTGCAGGATGCAGGGACTGTGACTTTGGGGATGGTTCCCTGCTACCTTTGTGCCGTTTTCCTACGCCGTTTGCACGGCATCCCCGATTTCGGTGCGGTCGGGGATGGTGATGGGGACTCGGGTGTGCTGAATCGGGAGAACCCTGCACAGTTCACTGAATAGCAGCAGCTTCAGTCCCCCAGGAGGATTTTTGGGTTGGTTGGGCTTTTAATGAAGTGCTGTACTGCAAGTTGAGGGATGAACACATGCCGTGTTCCTCCATCGCCGCTGTACGGACACTTCATTAGGACGGCTGAAGTTAATAAGCAGCGGTAGTTCCTCGCCATCAGCCATGTGAAAAGCCAAAGCACTTCGTGCATCCTCCAAAAATCCTCCAGCTACCCTTCTTCCCTCGCAGGCACCGCTGGAAGGGGAGAAGGCAAAGCAACGCTGGTATTTTTCTAGAAGAAAGTCGCGTATCGGGATATTCTCTCCTTATCTGTCACCAAAGTTACTGGATGCAGGAGCCGTTCCCAGGCAGGCACATACGCTATTGCATAACGCTGGCGCTCAGCCTTTCTCCTCATCCCTACGAAGTTTTCCGCCGGCACAACCAGCGGACGGAGGATTTCGGGGGATCGGGCCGAGCGCTCCGCGCCTTACCTTGTGCTTCCTCACGCAGAAGCGGCGGTCTGGGCGAGCATCTCCCTCCAGCCGCCGGGGCGAGCTGGCCGTCAGAGCCCGAGGTGGGATGGAGCGATGCTCGGCGGCCGCGCACAAGGAGGGGAGAAGCGCGGAGCCGGCGCTCGCGGGCTCGCTGAGAAGCCTCGGTTATTCCTGTGGTTGCTGTGCGAGGGGGTTCATTAATAACAGAGCCGTGCACAGCAGCCCCGCGCTGCACAGGTTTCCAGAGGCGCTACGGGAGCGATGGAGCAGCCGCAGAGTGGGTGATGCTGATCCATCGGGAATTTCAGCGGAGCGCCGGGTTAAAGCTACACGGCTGCCTTTTATCGGGAGGGAAAGTGGTTAAGGTGCTAAAGGAGTAGCTGCTCCCATTTGCTTTTAAACCTTGAATAAAATGGACGCAAGTTCAGAGCGAAGCAGTTTGGCGGAGGAGATTGATAAATGTGATAATCCGCGTAAAAGTTGAATCCCGTCTTTCCTCCTTTTCTCTCATTTTACAGAGGGTTTAGCAATGATGTTTTTCACTTAAAAAAAAAAAAATTGGAAGTTAAATAGGTCGTGTGTATTTAACCTAAGTGACAGACAGAAAATGCCATGAGAGAGGCACGAGAATTGTTCCGAGTTGGGAAGCGCTGGGTCTGTGTTTCATTCTGAGATTCCCGGGAGTTTTGCTGGTCAATAAATACTTTCCAGCAGGAAACTCCCCTAGCCCAGGTGCCAGCAGGTGCGGGCCACGGAATTCCTCTGTCCCAGCACTGGCCTCACTATTGATGTCGATGAGGGTTATTGATTTTGGGGGTTACTGAAGCGACGCCCGATTTAAAATGGCAGATGAGAGCGGCTGGACCAGCCCAAAATGTTCCACTGCGACGCCCACGGCACAGCAGGCAGGGACAGCCGAGCTGGGCGCTGGATGAGCCCAGGCATCCCCGGACACGATGCAGCAGAAACACTGGCTCGAGTCCGGGCTGGTTTTTGGAGTGGATTATCTGGAGCAGCCCATTGCAGCGCGGCATTGCCGGTGCTGCCGCAGCGGCCGGGGCCCAGCTCAGCCCGGCCCAGCCCGGCCCAGCCCAGCCCAGCTCAGCCCAGCCCGGGCACGGGGGAGTGAGCGGCCAGGACACCCGTGTGGCTCCGGCTGTCACACCGAGCTCGGCCTGCGGAGGGACTCGGGGAAAGCCTGGCCGCGGCTGTGCGGGAGCGGCTCCGAGCAGTGTTAGCGGAGCAGGCAGTCAGCAGAGGGCAGCTCCGCTGCTCTCCGTGCCCGCTACCTGTGCAGGTACTCCCGCTGCCCTCTTCCCTCTGCTCCGTGTCTCTGCTGCTGATCCCTCAGCGAGGGTGCCGGGGCTGTGCCCTCCACATCACCTGGGGTAGGGACCGTGACACAGCCGCTGTCACAGCTTGCATCACGCTTAGCATCCCTCAGAGATATTTTTTTTCCTAAGAACTTAAATATCGATCTGCTTATTGATGCAACAGCAACCACCACGCTGTTGTTTTTTTCTTACTGGTTTTCTTTCCAGCAGTGCTGACTTGCTGTATTCCAGGTCCTCTGTGGGTTTCTCTCTACAAAAATAAATGTGGTTTTGGCTGCAGCCTGGATACAGACGTGGGTAAAATTACATGGTAGGGTGACCACATCTGAAATAACGCAGGCTACTTCCTCAGAGCAAACAGATCAGGGGGAGGAGATGCTGATGCTTTTTCACAAGCTGAAAATGTGAGTTTATCCAGCCCATGATTACTGGAAGGAAATACTATAACTCGATATCCTGAGTGACTTGAAAGGAGAATCTCTTTGACAGAAGCAGCAGTTAAACATCATTCTTGTCTTCTCCATAATGATATTTAGAAGCTGTTGTCTCAGGGCTGATTAGTCTTGCACAGCATTATGCATATGTCCCACTTACAAACTGTACAGCATCTTCTGGAGGTTTTTAGGGAATTAAAAAGTACTTTCTGATGTGGACCAGATTCGTGTGTAACTGCTGACACCATTGGTGCATACAGGGATCTTTTAAATCAGGGTTGGTGAAAAATGAAGTGTTTTATGATTATCATGTTTCATGTTACTGTAACAGCACATAGAGGTAAATATACTGGGAAATTGGAAATGCTTCATCATCCCATTTGCCAATTTTTTAGCCTTTAAAAATGCTGAGCACGACTGTTGCATAATGAATTGTACCATTGAAGAGGTGCTTGAGAGGAGAGAGAGGGGCTGGGCTTCAACCTGGGAGGGTGCAAAGAGAAAAGAGACAATTAATTGTAGTTGTTCTAGGTTATAAATGCATTTCTCTCTCATGGAGTGTCCTGCCTTCCCAGATTGGCTTTTTCTCCCTGTCTGTCAGGGAGGAGTGAGCACTGCTTCCTTCGTGTGACTTGCGCAGGTGGAAGTCCTGCTTGGACTTCTGTGGGCAGTGAGAAAACTAGGGGTTGGGGAGCAGTGAGATGAGATGGAATTTTAGTGGCATTCTCTGTGGAGAAGTACAGCAAGGGGCCCTTCTCCCTCACTGCTAATTGCATGATAAATTCAGGGAGGCACCTGTGTGTGTGTTTAGAAATATTCATCACACACAGCCTGCTGAAAGACTTCAGGCTTTTTTTCTTACATTCAGTTTCTGAGGACACATCTGGGTGACTGTGGGAGGGTCAGCCTGGCATGTCCTCCCCTCACTCAGGTTTTGGCCCAAGGACTGCCCCAGTGGATGCTGTGCCTGGGGGGATTTTTTGGCAGAGCAGCTCTTTGTAGGATTATGCTCCTCTAGAACATGCAGGTCTGACTGCAGAACACTAAAATGTAATTTTTTGGAACAGTCTGTGAAGTTCTTGTGGAGGAAAGCTGGGATGCAGCTCAGGGAAAGGCCAAGCTCAAGTTACCTGCCAGGTGTTTCGGTGATCACCAGTGTGGGGAAGGAGGATGATAAACCAGCACCAATGGGATTTTCAGATCTGTGTTAAGTTAATTATATTAGGAGGCATAATCAAAGTCCCAACACTACATGATTGAGCTGGGTTCCCAGGGATATTAATTCTTTAGGACCAGGCTAATTTATGGCAGAACTCCCCACCTGTGTTGGAGATGAAAGAAGGGTGGAGTTCACTTGATTTGCAGCAGAGCTGTGGACAAAGCTGTGCCTTTTCTCTCTGTAGTCACTTGGGACCAGTGCTGTCATTCTGTCTTTGTTAAAACCAAGTATTTTCACATTGCTGAACCTCCATTCCCATTAATTAGGTGGTTATTTCCATGCCTTTAGCTGATAACTGCCTGGCTTTCTGGGCTAAATTGGTAATTTATTGATTTATTTCGTCCAACCTGCCATTGGAAGAGAAATGGAGGGATGTTAAATACCATCCTCTGCTCCAGCTGAGGTGAAGGCAAACTGGGCTGGAATTTCAAACAGATCTTCATGCAGGTGGTGCTTCTTCTTGGAGGTGCTCCTTGCTTTGGGGGAGGATATTTTCTGCTTGGCTGTGATGCAGGGAAAAAAGGTCTCTCAGAGTCACGTTTGGCAGAAATTTGGGAGATTTGCTGGAGTGTCTTGCTCCATAATAAGTCTTTTCCATGAGCATGGAAAATTCATTTGAGCCTATGCTGATGTCAGTTCTTTATGTATAAAGTGCTAATTCCACAGCTCTTTACTTAAAGGAACATTTTGAAGATAAAGTGGATTTAAGAACATGTGTCTAATACCCATAATACCTGTGTGCAGCTGAAATATTAAACAGCTGATTGAGGGAACTGCTCTTTGTGGGTTTTCTGCTCGGAAGAGAAGAAAAATGCTGAGTAACCTCATTAGCTCTGATGGTTATTTCTGTGCTTCGTTGGGATAAGAATGAGCAGGATTTAGTTCTCGCTCTCAATTTCCCGTTGTACAGATCATTGGAAGAAAAATATAACAGCAGGTCTCACCAGCTAAAGCTGAGATTTTGGGTTCCAGTTGAATGCTGTCTCATCAGGAGCCCAAATTGCTGGACATGTTTATCAAGAAAATCTGAATTTTCTTGGGATAGGAGTGGGAGTTTTTTCATATTTTCACTGTGTTTGCAGTTCAGAAAAGCTCCTTTTCAGCACAGAGATGTTTTTGGGAAGGGGGCTAAAGTGGTGATTGGAAAGCCTTGGTCGTTCTTCCAAGGGTGGGGATTCTGAGCTGCTCCCTCATGGCGTGGAATCACTGCCCTGATAAAGATGTTCTCAGTAGATGCCAAATTCTGGTTCCATTTTCATGCAGCCTGTACAGTTGGGAAATAAATGAGGGTCTGGGAGAGGGTGATGTATGAGCCCCTAAATGGCTGCATTTTGTTCATATTTGAAAGGCAGTTCAGGCTGTCGTCATTACTGGTGACTTGTGCTTTTAGAGCCCTTCTTTCTGCATTTCAGAAATCCTTTGTGCCCATCTGAATAATAAATCACCCTGTTTGATTTGCTCACTGAGAGCAAATGGGAAATTACATCCTTGTTAAGATGTCTTGAGGAACTGGAAGTGTGGGAGAATATTTCTAAAGGAACATTCTGCCAACTTTGTTAATATTTTGTTTTATCCCGTTTATTTTATGACCTTCTCAGATTCCAGGGTTTTCTCTCCGACTGCTTTATGGCAAAGGGAAAAAAATCCTGCCCTGCTTAAAAATCAAAAATAACAAATCTGCTCCTACTTTTGATTGCCTTTAGACAAATGGTTTTGGATTTAAGCACCTAATGAAATGTGGGATGAGCATGAATTCCATCTTCAAACTCAAATTATGGGCAGAAAAAAGGCAAATCCGACAAATAATGGGGATATTTGCATCTGATTCCTATTTGCTTTTTGGTGGAATAATATATTATTTATACAACATTGATTTCATTAGATGGAGGATTTAATGCAACTTTTCTGTCAAACTGGAGAACATTCGATGTTATAAAGCAATGTAAACTCCCAAAGCTTCAGGAAGGTTTTCCCATTTGAAATATTGAACTATTTAAAATTTGAACATAGCATAAAAATACAGACTTTTATGTGCTTTTGCATGTTGCCTTCAAGTTAGAAGCCCAGGGAGCAGCCTGGTCCTAATGCATAGTGCTTAACAGAAAAAACCCCGCTGAGATTAAATGTGTTAAACAAGTGAAAAATGAAAATCCTACAAAAGTATGTAAGAGAGAAATAACGAACAATGCAAATAGAATTAAACTCACCATTTCTATCAGTGCTCTGAGCCAAAATTAAGTATTTTGGCCATAATATTCATAAATGAACTCTTTAGTGTAGTTTCTAAAATCCCCAAGCAGGTGCCAAAATAAAATTGCTCTTAATAACTTTGATACATGACAGGGAAATATGATGGCAGTGAATAAAAAAGGGATATAAAGAGGCAGTTTGCAGCATCATGGGCACCTAAAATTTAGCCATATGCTCACAATTAAGAGCTTCTCCTCCCTTACTTATTTTTTTCTAACTAAAATGACCTAGAAACTTGCCTTGTGCAAATAAGAATATGCTAAATTCCTCATTGACTGTGCAAAGACCTAATTCTCCTATGTATTAAAATGTCTGGGACTGAGTTTTACCTTAAGAAAGGAACAGAAGTTGTTTTGTAAAGTCTAGAAATCCTAAAAGCCCAAGATATTTCAAAAAGTTGTGTTCTGAAAAATATGGGAAGCCTGATAATGACATTAAATTGTTTACAATTGACAGCAGAGGCCACGTGAAGTCCTTGTTATTCCTTGGTCTGTGGCTCTTCAAAACACAGTGCAGGAAAAATGGCTCTGTCCTTTATGGCTTGGGGACACTGAATTAAAAACCATTCAAAGCAGCACCACATTTTAATTTCCTTCAATTTTTAAACAAGTTCAGGACTTTAAATATTAATACTTAGCAGTGGTTGAGGAGCATAATTAGCAGCTGCTTTATATCCAACGGGTGTCCATCAGTATTGTGGAAAAGCCCAATAACTGGAAGGGCTGTTGGGGAGGAAAAGGATGAAATCTCTGAAAACACAGAAATAAAATTATAATTTGATAATAATGTGTCACTTCCTCAATTTACTTCTGGGAATTCAAAGTAGTGTCCTAAGAAATGGAGTGTATCCACATCCTTCCATAGGAGCTCATTTAACAGGCAGTTCGTGATGTGGGGTTTTTCATAACATTTTCGTTTAACGGACTTGAACTTTAAAGTTTTTTTTTTACTTGTTTGGCCTTTTTTTAAAATGTTTTTTTCTTAAATTTCAGATGTTAGCAAAAGATACAAGGTAAGATTCCTGCCTAGAAGAAACCCCAGTGACTGGAAAAAGCAGAATGCTTGTACATGTTAATTTTTCCATTTATTAAGGAAAGAAAGAGTTTTAATAATTCACAGGGATGCAATGAGTATTTGCCTTTTATATATTCATATTTATCACTTGGCTTGAATTGTAAACATATTAATTCCTGCCTAGCAGTTAATGACTTTGGGTAATGTTTGTGCTCTCTTTATGCAGAAATTGTCCATATACCTCAGTTACTTATAGGGACAACCTAATCACAGCTACTTCCTTGGCTCTGGAAAGCATTTTGTCTTGCTCTAAGTAGCTTTTCTGAAGTATTTTTAAAGCATTTCTAAAATAATGCTTAAATTTACCTCCTCAACAGATGATGAATATTTTTCAGCCATATCAAGAGAAGTTGCAAATCTCATTTTTGCCAAATGTCAAGAGTGGGATGAGTGTTGTAGGCTCTGCCATAATTCAGAGTTGGTTGATTTTCTGCTGTGGTTTCAAATGTTATGCCCCCAAAAAAATTAGTTGGGATGGTTTTAAGTGCATGGAAATTATGCCAGGAAAAGTACTTCCCAAATAATGACACTGCTGCATTAAAGTAGGAATACAACATTTCACTCATGTTTTGAGATCTAAAGATGGGTCCTGGGAATAATTGGGATTTTTTTGAATTTTCCTTTTCCCATTTTTTGTATTTTTAGTATATCTAAGTAGTGCTGTAACATACAGAAATACAGAAATGTTTTAATTCTGTGATATTTTAATCACAGAATCACACAATGGTTTGGGCTGGGAGGGGCCTTAAAGAAAATTTAGTTCCACTCCCTACCATTGCATCGAGGTTTTGCAGTAGCCTGTGCACTGATTTTAGGTTTTTTTAATTTTTTCTTAATATTTATTTTATGTTTTGAATCTGTCTTAAAGCTGCTTTGCCTTTGCTGGTTTGATTTTACTTCCCCTTGGGACAGATTCCTGTATTTCCAGGGCTGGGATGGCAAATCCTGGATGAGTCTGGGCATGAACCTGAACATCAGAACCTGGAAAAGAGATTTCTGCTTGGTCCTGTTGTTACTGCCCAGATGGGAGGAAAAAATATGGAACAAAGGGATGTGGATCATGGGATATCCATGCATTTTCTTGGAATGGTGTAGGAAGGCTGAGCTGAACTCTTGGGTCAAAGCAGCCCCGTCCCAGGAACATTCCCTGTCCTGCCTCGGTAGCCCAAGGAGCTGATTTTCCCTTTGGCTTGTTTTAAACCACTGATTTTCATCTTGGTTTGGATTTAGTTGCTTTTTCCAAGGAGAGATTAGTTCTCATTTAGGTGTGGATGTGTAATTAAAAAACATCTCTCAACTTAAGTTGGTTTTGTTGCCCGCACGCCGGGGCCGTAGGTAGGGGAAAGCAATTCCAGGGCTGAATATCCATCTCTAATCCTGTTGTTAATGTGGGAGTGTTATTGTTAGGACATGATAAACTACTCCTTATTTGGGAGGGATTTACTTCTTCCCCTGCTGATCTCTGCCAGAACAAAGTTGGGGAGGAAAATAAAATTAAATTATAAGTCGGAATTTATTTTGGTGGTGGAAAACCAGCACTTCAGAATGTTTTGTTGTTGCTGGAATACGTGGAGTGTGCTGGGTATCACAAGGGAAATTGTCAAAACATGTTTTGCACCTTTGGTTTAGTGAGAAAATAAAAGAATTATTCTCCTAAAACATTCTAGGTGGGTTTTGGTTGACTTGCAAGTGCAGAGAACCTGAATTAGCAGCGTTTTCTGAGCAAATATTCTGTTCTTTCCTTCAGGAGGAGATCCCTGGCAGTGCCCAAGGCCAGCTTGGACAGGGCTTGGAGCAGCCTGGGACAGTGGGAGGTGTCCCTGCCATGGCAGGGGTGGAATGGGATCAGCCTGAAGGTCCCTTCAGCCCAAAATATTGGGGGATTCCGTGATCTTGGCTTTTCCGTGGAATGGAGAAGGGAATAAGATGTGTTTAACATGTTCAGCTTGTTTCTTAACTTCCAAATAGATTATTGATTCAAAATCAATATAGAAGCAGAAATCTTGTGTGTGACAGGAAATTCCTGGGTCCACAGTGGTCCATTTACCTCAGGAGGTTTGTCCTTTACCTCGTTGATGGTCTCCTTTTGCCCTGTTGGGGTTGGATTTCTGCTGAGTTCAGGCAGGAACAGAATAAAGAGCTTTTATCAGCAGCATCCTGTTGGAGCTTGTTCTGCTGAACGTTTTGGTCATCAGCCCAAATTGTAATAAAAGAGGGGATTAATTAATTCACTTTTCCACAATAGAAAAGTTTATCTCCTTTTGCTTAGATTGCAGCTTAGAGATTGATTTCATGTTCTTTTCATGAGGCACCTTTGAAGCTCTGCTGGAGACTGCACATTGTTTAGCACTGGGTTGTCTGACAGAATCCCCCAAAGTCTCTGAGTTGCTGCGAGTTTAATAAGACACAAAATTCAAATTTAATAATGTTAGGGAAGAATTGGGTCATTCTTGGAGACTCAGCCCACATATTCTCGTGATCAGGTTCTGCAGATCAGGCCTTCCCTGCTCCCTTTAATTAAATGCAAAGTATTAAACCTGTCTGTGTTCCTTGAGAGGGCGTAAAATGCAGATATGGCTGCTTCTCCAAACACCTGCAGACAGCTCCGGGAAAACAGAGAAACCTGGGCTCTGTTGGAAAAGGGAAATGCTGTGGAAATTTTCCTCTGCTCTTTGCAAACCTTGCACACATTTTATAAAATTGAACAACCTGCAGAAGTTACAGGTAAAGTAAAATTGTGCAAGAGACAACTTGTGCACGTGGGACAAGGATAAAACTCCTCTGCTCTGGAGCCAGGCTGGGAGAGCTGGGATTGTTCACCCTGGAGAAGGGAAGGCTCCAGGGAGAGCTCAGAGCCCTGCCAGGGCCTGAAGGGGCTCCAGGAGAGCTGGAGAGGGACTGGGGACAAGGGATGGAGGGACAGGACACAGGGAATGGCTCCCAGTGCCAGAGGGCAGGGCTGGATGGGATATTGGGAATTGGGAATTCCGGACTGTGAAGGTGGGCAGGGGCTGGATGGAATTCCCGCAGCTGCCCCTGGATCCCTGGCAATGTCCAAGGCCAGGCTGGACACTGGGATTGGAGCAGCCTGGGGTGGTGAAGGTGTCCCTGCTCATGGCAGGGGTGGAATGAGTGATCTGGGAGCCAAATTCCAAGGGAAGAGCCAGGTAAGGTGAGGACATTGCTGTAGGCAGAGAAGAGCAATTTCACTCCTGTGAAATCTCCTGTTTGCTGCTACTGGGTATTAATCTTTTCAGCTCCTCTTATCTGTCAATATTGGAACAGAAATTCTCACTTGAGATGTGACTTGTCTGGAAATTGTATTTCTCTTATTTACCATATTGATACATGCATTTGTGTAAATAGCATTAATTTGCTGCTGTGACATAAAATATCCCAGAAAACTGAGCTGAAGTCAGAGAAGTCAGAAGAAAGGAGCAGCCTGTTAGCAGTCTTTGTGTATTCCATCACTTTTCCTGCTCTTTGGGGAGGAGGGAATGAGAACATTGCCTATGCTGGGGGTTTCATTTTGATATCATGAAAATGTGGAGGGAGCCCTGGGTTTGTTTTCCCCACTGAGGAGAGCCTGCCAGTAATTCCTGTCTGCAAGGACTGGGTCACCTTCTGCAGCTGTGAGAGCTGAGAGCACACCACATCAGAGCCTGCATCCCATAAACCTTCCCATATCCACCGTGCTCTGTCCCAAAGCCTGGGAAGGGAACAGCCCCCGGGGTATGGTGTGATGGTTGATGTCTGAGTGAACCAAAGGTAGGAATTAATTACAAAATGCAAAAGCTTCCCCAAAGAGACCTCCTCCTGCAAGGAGCTTTTTAATCCAGGGATCTCTGAACTGCGTGGTTTCATCAATTAAATTTGGATTGCACACGTTCCTTATCTCTCAAGCTCGCTGAGCCCCTCACTAAAGCAGTTGCTAAATAATTGACATTAAAGCAGGCACATGGCAAGCACCAAAAGTGGGATAATTTGTCTTCAAAATGGCTGTTGCTTTTAGGAGTGTATTCATCTGGCAGCATCACCTGTCTGGTGTGAAGATTATCATTTTAAAGATCATTTCTCTTCCTCTTCTTCCCATAATTTGTCATAGTGATACCCCAGTGCTGCAGAAACAATATCCCAAATACCTGTGGGCTATCCCAGTTACTGGGACTGCAGTGCATTCCTAACTGGGAGTGCCTCTTGTCTCCAATTATCATTTCCTTTTTAAGGGTTTCTTCTCCTTCAGTTCTTTTCCTGGTCTGCATCAAAGTTTTTTACATGGCTTCCAACATTAATTGTGTTTGATAAATAAAATCGGGTTTCTCATTGTAATAGGTTTGGTTTTATTGTTCCTCCTCTGACTTTTGGAAGGAAATATCTACAAGGACATGGAGTGACAGGAAAACAGGGAATGGCTTTAAAATGGGAGATAGAGGTTGGACATTAGGAAGAAATTCTTCCCTCTGAGGGTGGTGAGGTCCTGGCACCAGGGTTATATTCCCATATTCAGTGCTGCATTTTTGCAAAATTATTTTTAAAACATTTTTTTATGGCTTTTATTTTTTACTCTTTGAGTACTGGCCATTCCCATAAATACAGATGTTTTCTGTATTTTATGACTGCATTTATAATTTTATTATCGGCATTAATAGATGTGTAAACCAAGATACCTGAAACAGACTTATTGAGGGCTGTTCTGTAGATTTTCAGTGAAATAATGTTTAGTGTGGCAGAGAGAGGAAAAAAACCATGAGGAAAGGCAATTGCATTTAGAGAACCAGAAATAAATGTACTGACCTTGAGAACTCCTGAGCACTGTGAGTTCCATTGAAGGGCACTGTTCAATACCAACACTGCGTGGGGCTTTTAAAAGAGAAGCATTTTTTAGTTAAAATGGGCTTTTATTTTGTAAAAGAGCCTTAGAAACATGATAAATGGTGTTGCTAAAACATCTCATTAATTTTTTCCCTTGCTTTTTACAAAAGTTGGTGCAAAGCATTTTTGAATCAGGGAACTCTTTTTGTCTATTCCCACTGTGTTATCATCAACTTCCTCACTAATAAACCTTTTGCAAAGTGAATTTCAGTGGAACTGCTGAGATCTTGGAATCACAGAATCATGGAATGGTTTGGAAAAACCTCAAAGTCTCCATCCCATCCCATTATCCCATCCCATCCCATTATCCCATCCCATCCCATCCCATCCCATCCCATCCCATCCCATCCCATCCCATCCCATGGCTTTGAGGTTTTTCCAATGAAATTTTTCCAGAGATCATATCAGGATCTATAAAATACTTCTTGAGGTAAAACAAGGTTTGAAGACTAAATAAACTGATATTCCCCTCTAAATTCCTCTCTCAGAGTTCTGTGTTTTGCATGGACTTTTCCTGGCTTGACCTAAAATCGGTTTTGCTGCTTAGGGAGGCTCTGAACTCCTTAAGTCACATCGGGTTAAAGAGGTGGCACATCTTTTCCAGGAGCTCTGGAAGCAAAGTTTGTCACTGAAAATACCTTACTGCATCTTGATTGGCAAAAAATTGCTTCAAGCTAATGTTTGTGGCAGCAGGAAAATGCCCAAATATTTATCACTGCCATTATTGCAGGTGTGAACTTCTGTTTCTGCAAGGAAAAAAGCTCACATGTTTTATTCTCATGTTCAAGAGGCAGGGTTTGGCCTAAGGAAATGGAATATTCTGTGTATTCAGTAAAAAATGTGATAAATGGGAACGTTTTGCACTTGTTTTTATCCTGCTGCTGTAGCCATGAAATAATTTTGTCTCTGAAGGTGCTGCTGAATTTACTGGGGGATTTTCTGTTCTGAGAAAAGAAATGTTTGTTTTAATACTGTGAGAAATACATGTGTAAATTTCTCTACATAGAGAGAAATTTATGTGCCTTAGGGGGGAATTCTGCTTTTTTTTGGGTTTTTTTCCTGCCTTTCCTGGTGTGATGCTGCTGGGAAAAGCTTCAGGAATCAAACTCCCTTCAGGATGCCCTGGAAGCTGAAACTTCCATCCATATCTTTATCTATTTTATAATATAAAATATTTTTGAAGAGAAGAAATGATGGAAGATCCTCTGCCTTATTCATGCTGGTTTTGTAATACCTTTATACTGTAAATTACATAAAATATATTCTTGAAATGAGCAAACTTGTCTGCAGACAAATTGGATTTTACATTTTCACATGGCAAAAAGATAAAATTTGGGACATTTTAAAGTTGGATTTTTATCTTTTGATTCCGTTAAGTGGTGATAATTTAATGAGTGGCTTCTGGAATTGTTAACAATTGATTTTTAGTTCTTTATTTGTTGCTAATATAAAGAGAATACAAGTTGTAAGCAGAGAGAAAACTTCATTTTTTTAATCTTTACGAACTCTCTGGGAAATGTGGGGGATTAGATCCTTTCTAACAAAGTAAAAGGGGCTGAGCCTGGAGAAAAGGAGGCTCAGGGGGGACCTTGGCTCTGCACAGCTCCTGCCAGGAGCCCCTTCCCAGCTCCCTCAACAGCTCCAGCCCCTTCCCAGCTCCGTTCCCTTCCCTGGACACTCCAGCCCCTCTTGTCCTGTGGGACCCAAACTGACCCCAGGGTTTGAGGTCCCTCAGCAGTGCCAGCACAGGGGACAATTCCTGCTGCCTGTGGTCACACAGTTCTGCTCCATCCAGGTGCCAGCAGCCTCTGGCACACCTGGGCACACCTGGGCTCATTCCGAGCCCTCAGCCCAGGAGCCAGGGTGGCCCTCGGTGACCCTGGTTTGCAAGAAGACAATCCAGGAGAGGCAGGAATTGCAGCAACCTGCTGGCAAAAGCTTCTCTAGTGGATATTCTTTAATTATCTTCCTCTCTGTGTGAGCAGCTCATTTCTCAGCTTTGCTATAGGGAAGCACTTCCAGGGTGAAGCCTGCCACGATTTCAGTGAATAAATAGCTGGGAAATGCCCAGGACAATGCAAACCTCTTGCAGGACTGGCTGGGTAAACACAGCTTTGCAATTATTTCTCTGCTTCGAATTGAAATTGATTTTTTAGAGAATTAGGTACCTTTTGTCTATCTATTGCTTCCAGTGCTGCTCTGTAGATGATGACAATGATCTCCAAATACAGCTAAAAATCAACTTGAGATTAAAATCTAATCATTTTGTTAGCTATTGCTAACCAGTTAGTAGAGCATGTTAAAAACACCTAGAGTACAAATATTGCCTCTAAATAATTACAAACCTTTATGAGCATTGTAATTAAGAGCATGCTGGCTGCAAGTGATACCTCACAAAGAAAATGATGATTGGTAGTTGGACTTTCCTCCTGATATTAAATATTAAATAGATTTTCCTTCCTAGCAGGCCTTGAACAGTGGTTTGTGGGTGAGGATCTGAGGATCAATGTTGGAGCAGGGATGTGTGTGTATGACGCAATGTTGGCTTCAAGGAACAATTTTGTGTCAAAGGAAGGGTTTTTATTACCGAGATAAACACCAAGATGAGCATGAATCATTATTTTATGCAGGGAAACAGGAAGAAGTGTTGATAACTGGTTAAAGACCCTCACCCAGTGTGCTCAGCACCACTTTGGGGGCTCAGCCTGAGCTGAAATGACAAAATTTAACAAGTTTCTGTCATTTTAACTAAAACTTAGAGCACTACAGAATCCCCTCCTGTTGTGTTCCATTTCTATTTGCTTCTTCTTTATTTTCCTGTATTTAACTCCAATTTTTAACTCCAAATTTGCAGTTTTATCAAACCACAGGAAGAATCACTTCTAAGGTGTTCTGCTGTGGGTTTTACCAATCTTTAATGTTTTTCCTCCTGCATTAAAGACCAGAAAAGATGTGGATATCATTAACAGGCTTTTAGGAGATGGGCAGAGAGGGAAGATGGACAAGAAGCTCCTATTTATGGGATTTTACTACATCTAGGAGCCTTGGGAATGGGCTGGATTGTTACTACAACACTTTCACCCACCAGAAGGAAAAACTAAACTTTCTTTTGGTCTCTTTTACTCTTTCTGTGCTTTGAGGGAGATCTGGATGGTGCTGCTCTTCTGGCATTATGGAATTCACTGGATTTTGGTGGTGTTTTTTTAAGCATCACTGTATCTGAAAATACCACACAGTGAAATGAAAACTTGGGGTTGGTTTAGCTCAATGCTCAATATGACAATTTTGAAAAGATTTCTTTCTTGAGCAGATTACTGACTTTCCAAATGCAGATGCTGATATTGTGTGATATTTTTAGGAGTGCTGTTTATTACCTTGCAGACACTTTAATGTCTGAGCAATTTTTAGATGAAGAATATGTCACAAAAGCTTCAGTGATAAACCCATGAAATTGGAAACTGGAAACTTTTTGAGATGGGTGGGGTTTTTTTTTGTTTCCTTGACAGAATTTTGCATATCCATTAATGAATTTTAATGATAGAATTATCTCCACTGCATTCTGTGGTTCTCTCTAGCAATATTATGTTTTGATAGCCAGTGTTATGTTGCATTATCCTAACTAATGGATTCCTTTCCTGTGCTTTTTGCCAGGGGAGTTTTGTGGCCTGCATGACAGCCATCCTGAGGCAAATGGAGGATTATCACTATGCCCATTTAATCAAGACTTTTGGCAAGATGAGGTCGGATGTTGTGGTGAGTTTCATTTGTTTTTTCTCTCCATAAGATGGCTCAGCTTCTGTTTGGGTTTTTTTTCCTGTTATTGGTCATTAAATGCACTTGTGAGATGTGAACAAAATGTGTTTGGCATTACAGATATAATATAAAATAATTATTTAGCTGCTGTGACACACACAGGAGTACAGCTGGAGCTGTTAGTGTTTTAAAACATGAGTCAGTGAATTAAAAGAAAGCAGTAAAAAATGGTAGTGATGAGACATTACTAAAATGTAATGAAAAGAAGGCAAGAAGAAAAAGAATATAAAAAAGGCTTTCCTAGGAAAGGAACTTTCAGTATTAAATCTTCCAGATGTCCTGATTTTGTTCCTTGAAGTAGCTTTTACTTAGAGATCTGCTCACTTTCCCTTTTCCCTTTTATGCAAAACACTTTAACCTTAAAGATGCCCTTAGTTGTTAAATAAGCAATAATAATTGAAATTTGTCTTCTCAGAGTCATTGGGTAGCCTGGCTGAGGCAAGAACCCAAGTTAATTAAAGCATGAGAGAAGGGAGTTGATAGCTGAGGAGAGAGCTCTGGAATAACCTGAAAGTGCCACTGCCATATGGCCAGGCAGGGCTGGCAGGGGACACCCAAGTCCTGCCTGAGCTCCAGCAATTAGTGATCACCCTGGGGTGCTCCAGCAGCTTCCACCTGGGTTCCAGTCCTTCTTCAGCTTCTCTTCTTCCTTCCAGCCCAGCAGAGCAACTCCAGGACCTTTCTTTTGGGTTATTTTAATGTTTGGAGTTGCCAGTTTGTCTTTAATTTATATTGTTCTTCTTTCTGCCTGTTTGGGCAAGGTTTGAGCTCTTTGCCCTGATCCAGTTTTCAGGTGCTGAAGCTGCTTTTTGCACCTGCTCTGGCATCTCTGAAGCTCAGAGCTGCTGCTTTTAGAGGGGGAAGGCAAAGTCCAGCTGCAAATTGCTGGAAATAGGATCACTGCATGGAAAGGGCTGGGCCTCCCTTGGGATCCTGGAGCAGTTACATGGATGGGCACTGACAGCAGAACTTTCCCAAAGTAAATGCAGATAATGGGCTGAAAAAGTGCTTATAGCAGAGGGAGGAGAGAAAAGCAAGTCAAGGTCTTCCTTTTGGGTAATTTTAATGTTTAGACTTCCCATTTTGTCTTTAATTTGTGTTTTTCTTCTTTCTGCCTGTGCTGGGCAAGGTTTGAGCTCTTTGCCCTGTTCCAGTTTTCAGGTGCTGAAGCCTCTTTTTGCTCCTGCTCTGGCATCTCTAAATCTAAGAGCTGATTTTCAATAATATTCATTAAGGTGTTTATTGGCAGAGCATTGTTAATGCTGTGAGTAAAAGAAATTACAGGGAGTAAACTAAATTTTCTTTCTTTTTGTTTTTCCATGGTTTTTCCACTTCTTTAACCCAACAATTTTTTGTGCCGCTCTCATTTGACTCACCCAGTAGAACTGAAATCTAGGAGTCTTTACTTTTAAACCCAGAGCTGGAGGTGAAAACTGCACCTCCTATTGCAGAGGATTCAGGTTAATCACAAAGCAGTGATTTAGAACTGAGACTAAATTCAGCCAGGCAGAAATGAAAAGCTTTTTCTTAAAAAAAAAAAGGGCGAGAAAAAGGGAAAACTTAAGCTGTGGTTTCTTTTTCACCACTGGAGACCCTTAAATCTTCCTTCAGCCTCTGCTCTTGCTCAAGCAGGAGTTGGAAGCTCAGAGCTGGAAGTGCTGGAGGAAACTTTATGGTCTGTGTTATGTAGGTGGCAGGTTTAGATTATTATAATGGTCATATTTGGCCTCAAAAGTCCACGGAAAGATGAGGTGGAGTGCAATAAAACCAGTCTTTTACCTCTCTGCAGAATAGAGAGTTTAGATTTATTAAGGAATGTCTGTTCAAAGAGGAATTTCTTGCTTTAAGGTCCCTTCCAGCCCAAACTCTGCTGCGATTCTGTAAAATCAAAATCTGTGATTCTGCTGTCATCCTGAGAAGAAATATTATCCGAGATCAGGGAGGTTATTTCTGGGACTAACTGATTTTTTTTCCTCTTTTTACTTGGTAAAAGCTATTTTTATTTGAGACACATGTGGTTTAGTTGACAAAAAATGCCTGTTAATGTTCTGCCATGTGGAGAATCTCAGGCTGAGCTCAGGCTGTTTCCTTTCCATCAGTGGATGGGAATTTTTTAGGGGTCTTACCTGCTGTGAATTCTATTTTCTATTCAATAGGATTTGTATTTGTAGTTGGAGAGAGAGCAGGAGTTGTAACCCTTCCTCCTTTAGTACAGATTTTTATGTTGAGAAATATTTGTCCTGCTTCCAGTTATGCTGAAAATAAGCAGCTTTTTCTTGTCCTAGTGGCTTCCCTCTCTTCCCAGCCCCTCAAACACCCAGAGTTTTCCTCATAAAATGAGGTTAATTCATCCAAACCATTTGCTTTTCTATGAGAACCATAAAATGGAAAAAAGAGCAATATTATGAATACATAAACCCCAGGTGGACATCAGGAGCCTTTTATTTGATCAATAATTAGCTCACTTGTTACAGAGCATTATTTAAAGTACCTGGGTGAACGTGGGGTTATTAAAACGTAAATATCAGGGGATGGAAGTGCAGAGCTGAATCAGCAAAGTAGGTCAGAACCCCCAGGCTCAGGAAGGAACCAAATCATCAACAATGGAATTCTTTCACCAAAACCCAGGAAAAATGAGCAGGGAAATCTGCAGCTTGAGCTCTTAAATGAAGGCAGATTTCCTGAGGCCTGGGATGAGTGGTGACAGTGGTGACATCTGATGCCCTGTCAAGGCTGAGCTGGAACAGAGACTGGGCAGAGTCACAGAATAAAGCAGGGATTTATTCAAAGCATTTCCTCCATGGATCCACCTTGGGCAGCACAAGAGCCCAGCCAGGGCTGCACCCAAGAGGAACCAAAATGGGCACAAAATGGACACCGGGCACGGCTCTGGCACTTTGATCAGTTCTGCTCCATTTGCATCTTGGAGTTCATTGTCCAATTCCAGCTTTAGCCCATCCAGTCCCATCCTTCTTGTTTTTCTCTCTTCAGCCCACGTTGTTTGTGCTCCTGGGCCTGAGGTTTGGATCATTTGTCCTTGGTCCCCAGCTGGAGAAGGAATTGTTTTGTCTCCCTGCTCTGTGCACAGAGCTCACCATGCCCTGATATGGAGCCCAGACCCTCACACTAAAGCAGCTCAGAATCTAAAAAATATAAAAGCTAAAACCTGAGGCATCATCCCAGGAGCAGCTCCAGACTTGCTGTCCATCCTGCTCATGCCAGAGCAGCAGGATTCTGGTTCCCTGTGCATGGCAGTGTTCGGTCAGAGGTTGGATTTGATGGTCCTGGGGGTCTTTTCCTACTTTACAGTTCTGGGATTCTGTGATCCTTGCTGATGTTGTGTGATAAAATGACAGAGGAGCTATTTCACCAGGAGTATTCTGCACATGGTGGAGCCCAGTACCCTGGAAGTTCCCAGAATCCAAGAATAGCTGGGGTTGGAAGGGACCTCTGAATATCTCCCAGTCCAACCCCCTGCCAGGGCAGGGTCCAGGTGGGTCTGGAATGACTCCAGAGAGGGGAAATTTCACATTGCTTTGTGAAATAAGTAACATAGAGAGAGAATATTTACCAGGGCCTGGAGAGACAGGACACAGGGAATGGCTTCCACTGCCAGAGGGCAGGGCTGGATGGGATTTTGGGGAGAAATTCCTGGTTGTGAGGGTGGGGAGGAGCTGGGATGGAATTCCCAGAGCAGCTGTGGCTGCCCCTGGATCCCTGGCAGTGCCCAAGGCCAGGCTGGACACTGGGGCTGGGACACCCTGGGACAGTGGGAGGTGTGGAGCAAGATGGGTCCTTCCCACCCAAACCAGTCAGGGATTCTGGGATTCTTGATCTCAAAGCTCCCTGCATCCACTGTCGGGGAATTTCTGAGCCAGGAGAACATTTGAACAGAGCAGTGGATTAAAAGATAAATCTGCTGAAGATCCTGGCTCTCAGACATGAAGAAAGACTGATGAGAGCAGGGACTTGAGATTGGTTTCTCACTGAAAAGGTTACCCAGAAACCAGTCTCAGTTAAAAGTCCAGTCGATGGAACATATTGGGGATTTTTTTTTGTAGTCATTTGACATTTTAAAGATAGACCAGATAAATACCATTGCTGAGAAAATGTATCAAAGGGAAGATATTCTAACCTTGGAATAAAAGTTCATTTTTATCTCTGTGTGAAGTGGATCAAGGACTTTTTGCATGAAGTTCTCTTTTCCCCTTTATCTTTCTTGCAGCATTTGATATTTCTGAAATTGTTAGATAGCAATTACAGATTCCCAATTTGTAGAAGATGATTTACATTGTAAAGTACACAAAGTTTCTGGTCCAAAGCTGTGTGGAAATAAATTGGTTTATGATGTTAAATTGACTTGTTCTTGGGCAGCTTCTCACTTGCAGAAGCAATTCCTGCTGCTCCCTTTAGGGAGGGCCTCTCCCAATTTTGGGATGTCCAAACCATTTTTGTCCTCTGCCCCAGGTGGGGGTGATGATGTGAGCTGGAACATATTTTTATTTTAATACATAAATAATCTCCATTTCTGGAGAATATCCATGAAGGGAGGGATTATTCATCACCTGACTCCAGGGAGTTTTCTTAGTGCAATCGTAAGAGTTAAATAAATATTTAGCTTGGTTTTTTTCCTCTTTCCATGAACCAGTGTGCTTTTATCAACTTCCCAAGAGTGTGTCGTGTCAGGGCGTCAGAGTACATGAAGTAGCTGATAGATTTTGTCCATAGTATGGAAAAAAAATGATGTTTTTTCCAGCAGAAACACCTTTTGGATAACTGGTGAACCAGTGCTTGGCCTTGATGAATCCAGTTGGTTGCTTAAATGTGGGATTTGTGTTGTTATAATTTCCAAAATGGAAATATCGTGGGATTTGTGGGCATCATGTATAAACGTGCTTGAGTAGGATTTAGGTGTGTTTTTAATGAAAAGTGTCTTTCTGAGGAAGCAGAACACAGAGACCCCTTTGGAGCGCGGTCATCCATAACTGCCACCACCCCTTGGAGTTTCTCGGTCCAGTTTTCTCCAAATATTATCTCTCCTTTTAGGATTTCCTGATGGAAACATTCATCATGTTCAAGAACCTCATCGGGAAGAACGTCTATCCCTTCGACTGGGTGATCATGAACATGATGCAGAACAAGTGAGTACCGAGGGAGCGGCTCAGAGGGAGCAGCTCGGGGCTCCCCGGCTCCGCTCGCACTGCGGGGTTGCTTGGAAACAGCAGCCACGAGGCTGCAGCCAGCCTGCCCTGCCTTCCCCTCCTTCCCTGATCCAACAATTATTGAAAAATTGGCTCTGGAGGAGCCCTTCAGTGGCCTGCTCTAGGGCTCTTGGAGTCCACCAAAAATTAAGGGTGGCGTCAGGCTGAGAACCTGGGTTTTGGAGTAGCTGCAGGTGCAGTAACATTCTATCCATATTTTAAATAATTCAGTTTATTCTTGGAGGATTAGTTGCATGTTTTGCATATGACCTCAAATTAGGTGTTGTATGGAGTTGTATGTCCAGGAATGTTTTCATTGGTGTTGCAAGAAGAATTAAGAAAGCTTTTAAATCCAAATTCCATCACCCCAGTAATGTAGAGAGAGGCTGAAAATGTTTCTAATGCTCATTTTTTTTCCTCAATAATTGCAGTTCTGTCATTATTTAGTGTTCCTTTGTGCAGTGTTTTATGCTGGTGACATTTTATTAAGTGTGTCAAATGCTTTTATGTGTACTGAGATGAAAGTATAAGGGAAAAACATTATATTTACCAGTTGCCTGGAGAAATCTCTTCTGCATTTACTGGAAGCTACCGTGGCTGTAAAGTTGTCAGCGTTTCCTTATATAAAATCCTGAACCACAGCTCCTGCTCTCCTTATAAAAATGCACCATAACTTCAATCTTGGCTTCTGAAGTCTCCTTAACTCCCTAATAAAATCTGTTCTGAATAAATAGGAGTCAGGAGATTGAGCCATCCTTGGGTTCTTCCCACTGGTTTGGAATGCTTGGGAAGCACCTGGTGTTGGAAATAAGGAGCACTTCGAGAGCTGATGAGGAACACCAGAAGCCCTTTGGATTTATTTCTTTTTTTATTAATTTTGAAAGTGGTTTTGCTTCAGCTACTCCGAGGGCCTTGGGAGGTTGTTGGAGGTGTTGGGAAACCCTCGCAGCGTGTGTTACCTGTGAACAGGAGAACTCTGGGGTTCCTGAAGTTTGGGAGAGTTGGAAATAGGATTGGGAAGGTTTGTGTTTGGGCATTCTTAATGCCTTAACTGGCACTGATAAGTGGAGCCAGGGCAATTGCAGTGTCAATATTGCAGGGAGTGTTCCTTGTGTCAGCCCAGCACAGGAGGGACAATGGACAGGATCCAGGGGAGCCACGGGGCTGCTCCAGGGCTGGATCCAGGCTGGGAGAGCTGGGGGGGCTCACCTGGAGAGGAGAAGCTCCAGGAGAGCTCAGAGCCCTGCCAGAGCCTGAAGGGGCTCCAGGAGAGCTGGAGAGGGACTGGGGACAAGGGATGGAGGGACAGGACACAGGGAATGGCTCCCAGTGCCAGAGGGCAGAGCTGGATGGGATATTGGGAATTAGGAATTGTTCCTTGGGAGGGTGGAGAGTGGCTGGGATGGAATTCCATCCCCTGGATCCCTGGCAATGCCCAAGGCCAGGCTGGACACTGGGGCTGGAGCAGCCTGGGACAGAGGGAGGTGTCCCTGCCATGGCTGGGGTGGCACTGGGTGGGATTTAAGGTCCTTGACACCTAAACAAGTCTGGAATTGTGTTCTCTTCACTTTATTGCCAGGTGACCTCCCAGTGTTCACTTGGGTGGGGATTTCACCTTGGGTTTTATTTGGCACTGTGAATTTCTGGCCATACAAATGAAAGAGCAAAGCTACAAAAAGAACCTTTCCCTGCCAATGGTTTTTTCCTTAAAGCACAAAGGGATCCTTCCCCCAGGCAGTTCCTCATGGAAAATTTGGAGCAATACAAAGCACGATGGTTCACAGTTAGGACAGAAACTTGGAATTTTTATCCTTAAAAATAGCCTTGTCTTTATCCCATGCTGAAGGTGAAGTCCTGAGGAAGCAGAAATGGGATGTGCTGATGATTTTTGATTCTTCCTGACTCCCCTCAGTGCCTGTAGAATATCTGAGTAGTATTTCAAGTTAAAAACAAAAGCATTTCCCAGTCTTTTTGGTGTATCTTCAGATGTCCTGGGGGGTGTTGTTCAGCCCTAATTCCCTCATTCTTTCATTCCCATTGCACCAGCTCCTTTGGAAATTCTTCTCAGTTGATTTCCGTGCTTTGCGTTTTTCCTGTTGGAGTTAACGTGCTTTCCAAACCCAGAAAGCTGCATTGTAAAATACCTTGTTTTGTCCATCTGCTCCATTTATTTCCACCCTTATAAAGTTTTATTGAAGAAAACCAGATGAAATTTAAGAACAAATTCTGTCTTTTAAAGCTGTGGCATCCCTCCATAGAAATAACTCCAAACGTGCAATTTTGTGTCAATTTTGAAAGCACCTCCTTGGGCAGTTTCTGTGCCATGAGCCAAATCAAGGGAATTAAATTTTAAATGTATCCACAATTTTATTTGTTTCCTGCATGGAATGTATCTGGTAGTGTGAAACAACGGGAAAAAGAATAAAAATAGCTGGAAAATAGAGCTCTAATTCCTCTTCTAGACCAGTCCTTTAGGAGGTTTCTCCTAAAGCTCCTCTCCATGCAGTGCTTTGCTTCCAGATTAAAATATTCTGGATTAAGCAGTAGCTTCAGATATTCTGGATGAGATAAAGTTGTAGCCATGGGGGAAGAGGGGAAATAGAGAAATGCTTGTGAATGTAGGATTGCAGGGAATATTTGCAAATATACGTTTAGTTCAAATTTAGTATTATATTCACCAGTGGGATAAATATATAGAAATATATATATATTTTATAAATATATTATATTATAAAAATTCTGCACACTCATTAATAATGATGACAGAAATTACTCTGAAAACTTTGCCTGCCTGTTTTTTGTCCAGTGCATGGAAACATCAGGGTCCTCTCTGTTTCCTCCCTCCCAGTTTTGCTGTGCCAGGCTCAGGATCACATCCCATGCCTTTGTTCCAACACCACAGGGACTCACGCTGTGTTCCCACCTTTCATGCCAAAATGAACACAAGAAAGCTTCATATCTAACAAGAGAATTCTTCCCTTTGTTTGGTAAAATGCTTTATTTACTGACTTGTCTCATGTGGTAAAATTCTCATTTTAGCAAAACAATTTGTTGATCCAGAGCCCAAGGTTTTGGTGTTACCAATTTGATGGAATTGACACCAGTGTGTTCAAGGTGACATTGGTTTGCAAGTGGCTGATCAGCATTTTGGGGGTAAAAGAATTGATTTTGGGGGTAAAAGAAGAGAATATTCAAACTGATGCAGTGGCTTTTCCTTTCATTTCCAACTTTTGGTCCAGATCAGCCCCTGGTTTACTGTAAACAACAATATCCCAGGAAAGGAGATGGGAAAAACCACTGAGGGATGACAGAGATAAGAGACCATTAAATGCACTTTTGAAACAGCTCCTTGTAAGGAGGAGCTGGAAATGTCTTATAATTCCTTTTAGGGTACTTGTCCACCTTTAAAATCCAGCTGTTGAAAGGTTTGTGTGTCCACATTTTCAGGAAGAGTTATTCCTATTCAAGCCATAATATCTGTATTGAAGAGTTTTAAGCAGTCAGGGAGTTTTCCTGTGTTTCTGGATAGGGAAGTGTTTCTGGGAAGTGCTTTGGAGGCAGATTCTTCTTTCCAGGCATCTCCAGGAAAACACACACGAGGAGTTGGAACTGTAAAAGCACTTTAAGGAAAGGCAGGGATTTTGTCTTGTTTCCATTTCCCCCATCAAAACCATGTTTTGAAATGATTCCGAAATGTTTTAGAAATGGTTCTTAACTTTTGTCAGAAGCTGACAAGCTAAACTTAGGTTCCTCCTAAACACATAACTCAGAACATGAAAGCAATTCCTCCCTACGGTTCCGTAAATGAAAATAATTTAGTCTTTGGTCTTACTTTTGGCATTTGAGACAATTCAGTTCCTTTGGTAAGACCTTATGATATATTAATTTGTAGCTGCTACTTTCATCTGCAGCTGTGCCAGTGGAAGCTGAGTTGCCCATGAAAAAGGAATTTGATGTTTGCTGTTCTATTTTTTGTTTCTAATGTCCACATTTACATAAAATACCTGTTTGTTTTGCCTTTTGAAGTCGGAGAGAAAGGGATGAGATGCTCTCAGTGAAAATGAGGTTTCTTGTCTCTGTTTGTTTTGGTTTGTTTTTTTTTCCAGAGGAAATAGAGCTGGCCTGGGGAGGGAATCTGGAGGGAGTTACCTGTTGTGTCAGGGAGAATTAGGTTGGAGATCAGGAGAAGATTTTTCCCAAAGGATGGAAAAGCTCCCCAGGGAATTGTCACAGCCCCAAACTCTGCTCAGCAGGAGCAGAAATATCCCTGTATTATGTCTCCTGTTCCCAGCACAAATCCAAACCACCACCCCACACCTTCCCTGAAAATGCCCTCAACCCCACCCAAACCCACCCCACCAGCCCAGAATCTCAAGGAATTTTCAGTGTGAAAAGCCAAAAAAAAGCTTTGCAAAGAGGAGGACAAAGGACAGGGGAGACACTCTGGATAAACATGTCCTGGAATGTTTATTTTTGGAGCTTCCAGGGAAATGTAGGCAGTTCTGCTGCCTGGTTGTCATAGCAGTACCTGTCAGATCCGTGCTGTGCTCTCAGAATTACCTCCAGTGATGTTTGTGACCATCCATCAGCAGTGGGCAAACCCTGACGTGCGTCAGGAGCCGCAGCAACTTCTGCAACTCGGAGCCTTCCCAAGCAGCCCAGGCTTCTGCAGCCCCTGAGTTTATCCTTCCTGACAAGCCACCCAAAGCCAAACTAAAATCGGGGCTTAGCTTATGGAAATTTGGCTCAATTGTGCTACTCTGCTGGGTTGGAGGCAGGCTTATGGAAACAAAAGCAGGATGGTTTTAATAAATGTATGAAAATAGGCTCTTTGCACTTACATAATTGACCAGTCAAGTTGCATCCATCAGATGAGTGCAAGTGCAAAAGCTCTTATTTCAAATCCATCCCAAGCTCCTGCTGCATGAGGGGTAGTTTTCATAACAGGGAAAAAGAGGCCAGAAGGATGGCAAAGATTCTGGATTGCCAGCTACAGGAAAAGCAGAGTTTCACCCCAGTTTCACACCTATCAGGTGTTATTAAAGCTATGGGATTGGGGTGGAGGGAGCAGAAAAACACTTTAAAATCATCATTTCGTTTCCCAAATCCCTTCGTGGGTTCAAGCCAGTGTTAATTCCATGTTCAAAGACATTATTCATGGCCTTAAATTGCTCCAGGGGAGGTTTAGATTGGAGAGTAGGGAAAATTCTTTCATGGAAAGGGTTGTCAAGCACTGCCCAGGGCAGTGGTGGCATCCCCATCCCTGGAAATGTTCCAAAATCATCTGGAACAAGGTGGGTTAAGGGTCAGACTTAATGACCTTAAAGATTTTTTCCAACTTTAACCACTCAATTTTATGATCAGTGAAAAAAACTTGAAAATCTAAATTTATAACTGGGTCCTGATCATTTAAATATTTCCTCAGTATGTGTTTTAGTGGAATAGGGTAACTGGTTTACATTTCCAAATTGGAATTGGGATGAGGGAAGTGTTTGAAATGCAATTATGTTTTAGGAGGCCAAGGGATGCATTGTTTCAAGAAGAGTTTGAGCAGTACAAAAAGCTTGGATTAGAAGGAATTGCTGCTACTTTTCCTGACTATTAATGCATTTCCTACAGGACTCTGTGCTTACTTAGAAAGTTTAAGAGTCCAGACATGCAGCTTGAACAATCGAATAATTTAATTCAAGGCTGGAATGCAATAAGACTTCAAATGGGAGCAATTTTGTTTTTCTTTAGTGCTGAATATTTCTCTCTATAGAGAAACCTCCCTCTATTTCCCATGTATAGACTAAGGATTACAATTTTCAAAGCTTGTAACTTCCTTAGGAGCCAGATCTCAAAATTAACTCACGTGCCCCAAAGTTTGCTCTTCATCTGGGAATAAAAGACATGAATGCACATTGATAAATCATCTAAAATTTCTGTACATGCTGGGATTTTTTTTGCTTTCCATAAAAGCCTGTTGCATAATGCACTGACCTTTTCAGGAAAGACCTTGCAGGATTTTTGCTTTAGCATTGTACCTGTCAAATTAACTGCACCTGGGAGGAAAATGAATATACTTGATTGTGTTTGAAATAACAGAGTATTTTCTTATTCAAAGAGCTGAGATTCCTTGAAGGAATATTCTTCAGCAGGTGCTCTATTCCCCTGATGGTTTCCACCCCTTAGCAGGTGGATTTCTCCCAGCCTTTGGAGTTGGAGATGTCCCTGGCATTGGTGGAATATTGATAATGGTGTGGTTTGATGAGCAGTTGGGGCAGCCCAGTGGATTTCATGATCTGGTTTTCTCCTTAATTTCTGCAATCTGTGATCATTTGTGATGGAAAAGTCATGGAAGGAGGGAAGGGTTAGATGGGATTTTGGGAAGGTATTGCTCCCTGGGAGGGTGGTGAAGGGCTGGGATGGAATTCCCAGAGCAGCTGTGGCTGCCCCTGGATCCCTGGCAGTGCCCAAGGCCAGGTTGGATGGGGCTTGGAGCAGTCTGGCATTGAGGAAAGTGCCCCTGCCCATGGCAGGGGTGGGAATGGGATGGGATTTAAGGTCCCTTCCAACCCAAACCAGTCTGGGATTCTGAGAAGCACCCAGTGAAGCTGCCAGTGCTGGGATGTGGGTGTGAGGTGTCCCAGCCCTCCCAAATCCATCTGCTCCTTTTTTGACCACTCCTGCCATCTATTTGGGTCCTGATTAATCCCTCCTGGGGTCTAGAGGTGGAATAATGACTCCCAGCACTAAAATAATTACCTTGTTGATCATAATTGTATCATCTTAATTATGGTTTTTGTGTGTTTGGAGCTGTCTTGGGTTTTTGGGAGGATTTCCTGCAGCAAGGTGGGCTTGGGTGGGTGACCATGTCCAGCATCCACTGTGATGCTGCTTTTTCTGGATTTTATTATTGTGCTTCCCTTGACAAAGACACTTTCCTGTTCCTAAAGCTGGATGGGATTTGGTGTCCTGCCAGGAATGGAGATCTCAGAGCCACGGCAGCTCTGTAAAACCAGAAGGGGTTGCAGGTCCTCTTCATCCTAAAGCACAAATTGCTTTTAATTTTGCTTTCAAAATATGTGGAGCATTAGGTCCACTTTCATTGCTCAGCTGCAACCTTAACACTTCAACTTTGATTGGCTGCAAGAAAATTCCAGTGACTTGGAAGCAAAGAATTGTGTGTAGGGAACTGTTCTTCCTGCACTAGGAAGAAACACTGAGGGATGAAATGATCCCAACTGCTGCTGTTCTTGAGTTCAAGGGGAAAAATGTGAACAAAGTGGTTTTTTTGAGATTTTTTTTTATCTTCTGTTAAAAGAAGAAATTTTTTGCTATTTTTGGCACCTTGCAAAGTTTTAGGTAGCAAGACAGCACTGAGGTTTAGACCTGGAAAATTCCTGGGCATGAACTGGTTGTCCTCCTTGGAGTAGGGGAAAATTGAATCCCTTCAAAAATTTTTGAATGCTCCGTGTGTTTTACAGAGCTGGGGAACTTCAAGGAGTCTGTGGGTTTATTGTAGAATTGTTAAGGTTGGGAAGAGCTCTGAGATCAGAGTCACAGAATCCCAGAATGTCTGGGTTGGGAGAGACCTGCAAGATCATGGAGTCCAGCCCAGCCCCAAGAGCTCAGCTAAACCCTGGCACCCAGTGCCACATCCAGGCTTTGTTAAACACACCCAGGGATGGGGACTGCAGNGCTGTGCCCCCACAGTGCCAGGGCAGGGGGCAATGAGCTCCTGCTCCTGCTGGCCAACATCAGCCCAGCAGCACCACCTCATCCTCAAGGGCCACATCCACACGTTTATTGAACACTTCCAGGAATGGGATCTCCACTCTGCCCTGCTGGACAACCCTTTCCATGAAGAAATTTTCTCTGATATCCAGCCTAAACCTCCCCTGGCACAACTTGAGGCCATCTCCCCTCATCCTGTCACTATTATTTAGAATAATCTTTCATCCAGGGGACATCCCCTGGTACTGCTGTGGGTTTTCCACAGAGGATGTTTCACAGGTGGAAGTGGCTTCTCCTCCCAAACCCCAGTTTGCCTTGCTGGGTGTCTCCCTGGTGTATTTTATCTGCTCTAAAGTCAGGAGCAGTTGAGAGGCACCTCCCAGGCTGTCATTTCCCAGACTGGCTCAGAAATGGGATATTTTAAGGAAAAATAGGGCAGAGAAGCTGCACACAGCTGAGTGAAAGAGGCAGCGTGGCTCAACTGCTACACTAAGAAAAAGCAAGAGAATGTTGGAAATGGCTTTTAATTCCTCACTTTTTGGAACCATCACGCACAGGATGCTGTAGATGTCTGTTTCCTTTGTTTTTAACAAGATCCTTGGAAAGCCAACTCATTTTTTTGGCTACTTGCCCTCTTTTTTTTTCCAACTTGCATCTTGACGGTGTTGAGAACTGCTGGGTTTAACACATTGTATAGAAAGAAAGTTGTAAGAGGTGTTTAGCCTGTGTGTCGTGGTAATTCTCTGCTAAGAGCTGATTGAGACCTGAAGAAGCTTTGCCAAAGTAATTTCAAATGGAACACAAGGATTCCAATATTATTTTCCCTTCTGGAATCTAAACCTGGGTTGACATTAAGGTACTTTGGGATGACTGTACTCAGAAGCCTTTTACCAGCCAGTATCTTTATCAGTTTGGGTTTTATGATATTTTTAAATCAAATTAAGCAAGAAGAATTCCATATATTACATAGTAAGCGATGGATAATAATGTTACATGTTTTTGGTTTTTGTTTTGTGCTCTATTTACTTCAGGAGTAGCAGAAACCTTTGGCAGATTACATTTCCTCAGACAGATCCTTTAGTGTAAGCCTTCCTTTAATTCAAAGTTTTTTTACAATTTCCTAATTACAGCTGAAAAAACCCTTAACTGTCATTTTAAATTTTACAGTTTATTTCGTGATTCTAATGTTCTTTTCTCCCCTGCTGCCTGAGCCCACTCCAGAGGCCCTGGTGTGTAGACACTCAAAGTTTAGCTCTCTCCAAGATGAGCTCATGAACATTTGAATCCACATTATTGTACCACTGTGGCTGTTTGGGATGAAGCTGCATCCAAGTATTTGCTTTCTCATTTCATGGAGCTTTGGGGACTTTTCCAGGTTTATTCTGCTTTTCCTGGGCTGTTTTCCTGGGTTTTGCTCCGTAGGTTCCCACAGGAAAAATAATCTCTGGGATGTGTGACCAAAACCAAGCCTGAGAAAATGATGATGGAGCCCTTTGGTGGTGGGAATCCAAAGGCCATGGAGCATCCTGGTGGCACCTGGGGACACGGCTCAGTGATGGCTTTGGAATGCCAGGTTGGACTTGATGATCTTAGAGGGCTTTTCCAACCTGAATAATCCCACGATGCTGTGGTGGAAGGGAAAACTGTTCTACCTGAGCACCAAACCCACCTGGATGTGGTATTCCAGGTATTAACTGGGATTCTGGCGCCCTGACTGCTCATTTTGTGCACACTGAACCCCCCCAGGAAGGGTGTCCACGTCACAGCCCCAAATATGAACATTCTGGGATGTTTTTAGCACAGGCTGTAAGGCATGAACACGATGTGGGAACACTTGGTGCTTATAAAAACAGCAGTGGAGGAGCTAATTAAATAAAGCTGAGGGTGTTAAATCCCAAAGCAGGGCTCCATTTTTACCACGTCAAAGCTAACACCACGTGATGTTTATTTTTAACAGGGAAGGTGTAGCAACTTTCACTTTAAATCATTATTTTTTTCCACAACAGCATCATTGCCCATTTAAAACTACTCAGGGAGTGAAATATGTGCTGCTTTTTCACACTTGGGATTTATTTATATTTTCCAGTATTGTAAAAAACCCCAATATTTCAGTCTTGAAAAGCAACAAAAAATGGTTGTTTGGGTATTATTTTCAGGCTTAAATGCGTTTTTGGCTGTTAGTCTGGAATTCAGATTTCTGTGGTGAGCTTTGCACTGAAATTCTGTGGGCTTGACCATCAGTGAGTGACTTCAGGATTTTCAGCACTTAGAGCAGCTTGACTAAACAGAGATATTGTACATACTATAAAACAGTACTTTGCTCTTAATGTATTATCTTTTTAATGATTCACAAGAATATTGTCCAACCCAGTTATTAATTTAATACAATTTGGGTAAAATATGCCCAGAACTCTGCTTGCTCTTACCTTGCCAACACATTCCTTTCCTGAATTTCCATCTTTTTCAATGGCTGACAATGGTGCAGCACTTTGGCTTCTGAGATCAGCAGCCTCAATGCTTAAAAAGGCAGTGAGGCCTTTCCTGGGGTTATTAAATTTTAGGATCAGAAATATTTCATGAACATATTATAGAAAACAAGCTTTTACAGTTGGAGTATGAGAAAGCACAGCCACTACAGGAAGAACTGGAGGGTTTTTTTTAAAAAAAGATGGAAATTATTCATGCTCTGAAGTAACAGATGGGTGATTGTAGGGCAGGAAGAGTTTAAAGCGTATTTAGAGAGAAAAGAGGTGTCAGATCATTGGCTATCAGCAGTTTGAAGGTTTATATCACTGAATGTAAGCCCTGAAAAGTCATCTTCTCTCTCTCTCAGTGCATTGCAGGCACAGCTTGAGCTCAGCCTCTCTTGATGGATGTTTCTCTTTTTCCATCAGAAGTGTTACAGGAAAGCAGGCACTTGCAGGTAGTAAAACAGAGATATTTCTACATCTGGGGACAAACAGGTTGAAATGAGAAGGTAAATTCATGATTTTTTAACATCAACCAAAATGAGAGCATCTTTAGGATACAGATGATGGATATTGATTAACATTGGTGTTAGAAAATATCCATCCTGAGGCACTCACTGTGCAAATGCTGTGCCTTGAGTGGCTGAACTTTAAACTTCCACCATGTTTTTCATTTGGGATGTTCAAAGCAATAACATGAAAGATATTAAAAGCAAACCTTTTCCTTCTTTAAATTCCTTGTATATAAACATTCACCAAAGGCCTGTTGAGCTGCAAAGGGAATTTACTGTCAGTGTGTTCAGGGATCTGCTTGGATTTCCTCTGCCTGGGACAGGAGCTTTGCTCTCCCAGTTTTTCAGATTTTTTGTCCTGGATGTGTGGGAAGAGCTTCCCCTGCACCTTCCATCTTTCCCTGAGCCTGTCCATGTTCCCAGCCTGCATCCAGAGCATCCAGGCACTCTGGAAATGCCTTTGCTGCTCCTGCTCTGACCTTCCCCTCCCCACCCCTGCCTGACTTCAGCTTCACCTGGACACTGTGGGGAGCACCCACCTGCCCTTTGTGGGGGTCACCTTTATGCCATGATGTATTTCTTCATGCTGGAATTTTCCTTCTGAGGGCTCAGGCCCTCCCTGAGTTTGTTCCTCTCTGTGTTTGACTGTTCAAACGTAATTACTTTGTATGATTTGCCTGTAGTGGCCCGGTCATGTCTGCACTATGTGAGGTGTAACAGAATTACTCAAAAAAAAAAGATGCAGGAGAAAATAATCAATGATTTTCTGACAGTTCCCTGATAAAGAACCCAAACAGAAACATTTCTGTGATGAATTTCGGTTGCGTGTTTGCGTCAGTGAGGTTTTTAAGGGAGGTGTGATACCGGGATGGCTTTGTGAGGATTCACTCTCCTTCCCACACTTGTTGTCTCATGTTCTTTCTTCTGGACTGTTTTGCATTTTCCTATGCAGAAACCACATCTCATTTTTAAAAATCAAAGTGAAATTGCCAACTGTCACAACCAAACATGTTTTCTGTAAGTTCTTGAACATGGACTAACTTTATTTAGTCAGACTATTTTTGTCAATGTGCTCCTTCCACAACCATTTCAGTTGTATTTCCTCGAGGAAAATGAGGAAAAGGTTTTCTTAAGGAAAAATATTTCCATATTTGAGGTATGAATCACAGTTATTACCTTATATTTGGTGTCATGTGGGGCTGTACTTTCCTGTTTTGGTGCAGCCTCCAGCACTTTTTAGACTTAGAGATGTGCATTCAGCACTTGCCAGTGTTTGTATCCCTGAAAATCATATTTCTTAGCTAGAGTTTTCTGTTCTTCATAAACCTGTAATTTTCAGAGTTTTGGACAGAATTTAAGGATTTTAGGTTCTTTAAGAATTATTTTTTTAACTTTTCCAGTTTGTCCAAAGCTCCAAAGCCTCTTTTTCCATCACAATGTTCTGACATTGCTGAGGGAGCAGTGGGGCCTTGGTGCTCCTTGAGGGACACGCTCTCAGCCCTTCTGGAATGTCTCTTGAACAGTGCATATGGAATATATCATGGAATATATCATGGAATTATAGCATCCCATGCTGGAGGGGCATCTCAAGGATCATCTGGTGCTGTGTTCCTTGGGAAGAGCATAGAGAAAAGTTAAGGAAGGGAGTTTGGTTCTCCTTGGAGAGCCCATGCTCAGCTCTGCTGTGTTTGTCTCTTGAGAGGATTCTCACTGTGCATGGAATCATGGAACCACAGGGGGGTTTGGGCTGGAAGGGACATTAAAGCTCATCTCATCCCACCCCAGCCATGGCAGGGACACCTCCCACTGTCCCAGGCTGCTCCAGCCCCAGTGTCCAGCCTGGCCTTGGGCACTGCCAGGGATCCAGGGGCAGCCACAGCTGCTCTGGGCACCCTGGGCCAGGGCCTGCCCACCCTCACAGGGAACAATTTCTCCCCAAAATCCCATAGAAATCTACTTTCCTTCTGCTTAATGCCATTTTCCCTTGTCCCATCAGTGCCATAGTTGTTGGATTTCTGGCTTAGAACTGAGTTTGTTTCACTGTTAGTCAGAATTTCAAACTTACTATTTGCATTAGTCAAAACTCATGGAATAAAACCCCTTAGAAGAAAACTGGAGTTTTGCCAATGACAAATTTATCTCAATATTAAATCTTTAAAAAAACCCCAAAACCTCAAGCCCACACTCACATGCATTTCTGAAAAAAAAAAAAAAAAGAAAAAAAAAAGAGAATAAAAAGTTGGTTTAGATATTTATTTTTAAAGCTTTGCTGAGCACTTTCTGGATATTATCTTCACAAAGCAGAACTCGGTGTGTGGACATACAAGTCCACAGGGAACAGCATTTTCCTCAGTCTCATTTCAGCTCCACTGTTGCATTAATTTCCTTTATAACTTCTGACATCCTGTAGCAAGAATTGCTAATTTGTTTGGTCTGAAAGTTGGTGGGAAATAACAACTCCACTGAAGCCAGAGTGCAAAACCACTGTTGCATTCAGCATTTTTTGCCGTGGTTCTCCCGACGTGACCAACTCCTCCATTTTGTGCTTAACTGGAATTTGATTGAAATTTGTAAACTTTGCCCATATATGGAGTTTTGTATCAGAGCTCGCTGTTCTCTCTGCTGTAAAATATCTAATCCCTTCTACTTACATGTTTCTGTTAAAGCTGTTCCCTTGTTCTGACATGGAAATCCTCCCTGTGCAAGTGTGATGGATGAAACGCAGCACTTGCCTTGATTTAACACGGGGAGAGCTTTGTTAGAGCTGATAAATAGAAGGGGGTTGTTTTAAGACACCCTGGAGTGGGTTTTGGGCAGAGATGTGGGTGTGGGATGAGCAGAACAGCTCCAAGACTTGCTGATCATGGAAATTAATCTCCAGATCTGGGGAGAACTCAGTTCAGAGTTGCTGTCAGAGACGTCTCACCACAGGCACGTGGAGTGAGATAACGATGCTCCACAATTAGCCTGAGATGGGCAGCTTGAGATGAGACAGGGTTGACTGGCACGTGAGGTTTTTCCAGGTTTTTCGGCTCATTCAGTTGAAAATCTGGAAGGGCTGGATTGTATTTTGTGGATAGATACTATAAATAGCAAAAAAATGCTGTTAAAGCTTGGTGGGTGCCAAGGGCAGGTTCTCGTGCAGTAGAAGAGATTTGCTGGGTTAAGGAACAGGACAGAACAGGGGGGAATGGCCTCAAGCTGTAGAAAGGCAGGATAAGGTGGGATATTGGGAATTAGGAATTGTTCCCTGGCAGGGTGGGGAGAGGCCAGGATGGAATTCCCAGAGCAGCTGTGGCTGCCCCTGGATCCCTGGCAGTGCCCAAGGCCAGGCTGGACAGGGCTGGGAGCAGCCTGGGACAGCAGGAGGTGTCCCTGCCATGGCTGGGGTGGGATGGGATGATCCATTCCAGCCCAAACCAATGTGGGATTATTCTGTGATTCTGTGATTGTTAGGGAAAGCTGAAGGTTCTCTTTCCTCCATCTGATTTGTGGGAGATGTTCATGGCTGAAAACGTGGCAGTTGTGCATGGTCAGGAAGGATGAATCCGCAGAGTCCTAGAACTGTGCTTCCAGTTTTGATTGGAAAAGCCAAAAAAGAATGATCAGGTCCAATTCTCCCCACACTGTCAAGGCCACCAGGTGCCACATCCACACAGCTCTGAAATCCCTCCAGGGATGGGGACTCTACCTCTTCCCTGAGCAGCTGTCCCAGGGCTGGACAACCCTTTCAGAAGAAATTTTTCCAATATCCAACCTGACCCTCCTCTGCTGCAACTTGGAGCCATTTCCTCTCATCCTATCGTGTCCTATCCATGTACTCAAAGAGTTACCACCAGCTCATTTCCAGCTGTGTTCATCAATGAAATTGCAGTGATACTGAACCAGTTTGCTTTAGGGTTTTAGGGGTTTTTGCCTCCTCCCCAGTGCTCTTTAATAATAAATGAATTCTCTCCATGCAGTGAATAAGCCTGTTTGGGATGTAAGTACTGCAATACATCTTACAGAGCCAGGGCTGGATTTGGGAATGCTGCAGGTTCTGTCAGGAGCTTTAGGCTGCAGATTAACAATCCTGAAAAAGCCTTTTCTAAAATTAAAAAAAAAAAAAATTTACGTGGTTTGGTTTCTTTATGCTTTGAGAGAAAATGACCATGTAAAGGCTTCATCTTGAGTTACTCTCTGGTTTTGTATCACTAAGTTTGGTGCATCAGTTAGGAAATTCAGGGTGAAGGATGCACTGAGGATGCACCAACAGCAGAAAAAGAGGTTTTCCAGTGCTGCTCACTGTTTGTCCACTGGAACAGTGATAGGCATTTCAGTGTGTTACTGATCTGATCATTGTGTGGATATAAATTTCCCTACACAAATTTTTCAGATGTCACTGGGAATAATTTGACTTCTGTTGGGTTGTTTGCTTGTTTGGCATTTTTTTAGGTGAGTTTTTTCTGGTTTATTTTTTTTGTTGTTGTTTTTCCCCCTCTGGATATTGATTAATTGCTTGTGCTTTGATTAATGTATGTATTTATTTACTCTCTGAGTGCTCCATTTTGGCCATTTAGTGCTTGAGCAAACTGCTCATGGTACAGTTACAGAATCCCAGGATGGTTTGGGTTGGAAGGACCTTAAATCCCATCTCATTCCACCCCTGTTGTGGGCAGGGACACTTCCACTATCCCAGGTTGTTCAACAGCCCATCCAAGCTGTGATCCAACAATGATCCTCATTGTTTATTAACTTTTAAACACAGAAAAGAAAAAAAAAATTAAAGGATCAAATCTTGGTCACCCATTTTTCCCCCTCCGTGTCCAATTCTTCTTAGATTGATCTCTATGTGTTGGTTACACAGACTTAAATTTCAAACTTAAATTTATGAGATATTGTTACTCCACCATGTAAGTCTCTTCATCTGCAATTAATAGGATAATTAAAATGTCATGTTTATGAAAATGACTTTTTTCCTGGCCGGGATATTTTGCAATTCACTTTCCAGCACTGGCTCTGGGTTTCCAGGTGAACGTTGTGTCCTTGAGCTCTCCTTGACTGCACTGAGCGATTGCTTTGTCCATTGCCAGCTCACAAAACATTAAACATTCATTTTTTCCCCTGAATCATAAATCCCCTGGCTCTGGGGGTGCTGTTGGGATGGGGGAAGTGCTGAGGAGCCCCAGCTCCTTCCCATCCATCCAGGGCAGCAACACCTAGATTTCTATCCCAGATACAGAAGTGAGATGGTACAAGTGAATAGTTTCATGCTTTTATTCTCTTTTATCAGTAACTCAGTGTAAATACTTACCTATTTTTTGTAATGAGATTTTGGTGAGTTATATTGATGTGAAACAAATCTAAAAAGCAGCACAAAGTTCTGCTGGAAAAGTTTAAAAAGAAAAAAAGAAGGAACAACTTGTAAAACCTGCTCATACCTGCAGGAATTTATGTCTGCACGTACCTGAGCCAGTATTCAGGAACTTTGCCTGAAGACTGGCATGGAATCCCATAGAAATGCAGGAAAACTTCTCAAGGAAGCAGATTCTGCCATGCAAATCCACCAGGTTAAGGACGTGATTTGTGAAGGTTTTAAATTTTAACCCTTTTTCTTTTTTTTCTTGAGTTCCTCTGTCCATTTTGGAGGCTGAATTATGGGAAGGATAAGAAAGGGACAGATTTAATGTGAGAATTCAGGTATTTCAAGGCACAAACCTGGAGGATTTATACTCTGGGTGTCAGGAGGGATGGCAGCAGTAAAGCCACGGCGACGTCAAGAAAGCAGCCAACGTTTGAAATGTGATGCTGCTCATTTTGGGGTGTGCTGCAGGCTCTGACACACACAGGCTTCCAAAAAATGGGCATAAATTGTCCAGACAGGTGTTGCCTTTGGGCCCAAGGGGATGTGCCGTGGTAAATGTTGGAAAAAGAGTTTGTGGCTGGATTGGAGGCTCTCCCAGGAGATCAGAGGGGTTCTCTCACCAGAGATGGGTCAGTGCCCATCCTGGAGCACAGGACAGCAGCGAGGTGAACAGAGTCCCAGATCCTTCTGCATGCAAGGGATGGGAAAATAAACACCAGGATGGTATTTCCATCCTGGAAGGATTTATTGGTCCTTAAAACTCCCTGACAGGGAGCACCCAGGTGGGGTTGGGCTCTGCCCCCAGGGAACGGGGCAGGACAAGAGGAAATGGCCTCAAACTGTTCAGAGGAGGGTCAGGTTGGATATTGGGGAAAATTTCTTTGCAGAAAGGGTTGTCAGATGTTGGAATAAGGTGTCAAGGGTGGTGGTGGTGTCCCCATCTCTGGAGGGATTGCAAAGCCCTCTGGAAGTGGCACCTGGGGACACTGGTGACCGTGGTGGTGGTGCTGGTTATGGTTGGGCTTGATGATCTCAGAGTCTTTTTCCAACCATATCAATTATGGTTCCATGACTCAGGGATTAGCCAGGCTGCAGTTTTGATTCTTTTAATTTGCATTTCAATTTTACTTCAGTCTTTGAACTGATTCTGAGGCTGTGGCAGAGAGCTGGGAGTGAGCTTGGTGTAAATTCCAACCTAATGTTTGTATAAATCTCATGCCAATATAAGGTTCAAGAAAATCAGTGATTTCTTTATCAGGAACTCAGTATGTGGTTTTTCATTTTCTGTGAATTTTAATCTATAATGGTCTAATGACCTTTTTTCAAGAGCATTTTATTATGGTGCCTCATTTATCATGCTAAAAGATATTTGTATTTTTTATGTGATGTTAAAAGTCACACATAAATTTGATCTTCCATTCACAGTCCACTTACTTAACTGGGTATTTGATTTAAAGGTCCTTCTGGCTTGAACACGATTTAAAGGTACTTTTGGCTTGAATTCAGTTAACTTAAAATATTTTTGAGGTAATTACCACACAAATATCAGTGGCAAATGGGCCAAATATGATCTTGTAGGCAAGAATATATATATATATGTACATATATATATATATATATATATATACACATACAGAATTTTATTCCTGCATTTTATATTGAAAAATGATCCACTGGATGTGTTACTCAAGCAATTGGGCATTGTGGGAAAATTAAACTTTGCCAACTTGTTCAGCTCTTCTTTGCTAAAGGGCCTCTGTCAAAGATGCTTTGTTTGCCATAAAGAAAGATTTGTAGTGACAGTTTTATATAACAACAATAATATTAATTTGAATTATTTTTGGAAGAATCTCGGAGCAGCTGGGGAAGATCATCTGCATTATGTTGACCTTACAGATGTTCACGTTGATTCATGGAGGAATGAAGTAATTTGCCTGTGCCCATGCAGTGAACAACCAGCAGTGAAGAATAGGAGTCAGCTCATAGATTATTTTCACATGGAATGTTCAGCTCCATTTTGATAACTTGTCCATTTTCCCTGGGAATATTAACTCATATCTCTGCTGAAACAGCCCAGTTCACATCTGGGGTGCAAAAGCTGAAAAATTATGCAAAGTTAGGAAGGTTGATGTAATACTTAATTTTTTTAAGGTCAACAAAGGTGTGGGCAAATATTCACCCTGAAGAATCCATAGGGTTGTGAACTTTTGGGGAGTTTAACCTTGGTGGGCATGGAATGATGTCATGGAATGTCATGGAATTGCACCCCAGCCATGGCAGGGACACCTCCCACTGTCCCAGGCTGCTCCAGCCCCAGTGTCCAGCCTGGCCTTGGGCACTGCCAGGGATCCAGGGGCAGCCACAGCTGCTCTGGGCACCCTGGGTCAGGGCCTGCCCACCCTCACAGGGAACAATTCCTGATTCCCAAAATCCCACCCAGCCCTGCCCTCTGGCAGTGAAAAGCCATTTTTACATTTTTAAACAATAGATTAAAACTCATAAAAATCTGAAACGGTTGGAAAAGCTCTGCAAAGGCTCTTTTTCCTGGGGAAGAAATGCTTCTGGAGCATTCTTTTCTCTTGAGACCCCTCCCCAGTGGATCCTATACATGCAGGGAAGGCACCGTAAATGTTTGTTGTTTTGTTGGGTTTTTTTTAAAATCTAAACTATAAAATGATCCCAGTGTGCCTCCCTGCAAGAACCCCCATCCAACCTGGAACACCCCAGCCACACAGACTTGAAGAGAAGAGCAGAAGAAGCTTGACTCTATAACATTTATTTCAAATTAATTTTCTGCCATCCAGCTCCAGCAGTTCATTTTTCCTACTGAATGGGATCTAATAAGACCTAATAGGTGATAAATCAGTTTCCCAGGTTCAGGCATTAAGGAACCACAGTGCTGTGTTCTGCTAGAGCAGGAAGGTCTCCAGCTCTCTGTTCCACAACAAGCAGGGCATTAAATAGTCTTAAATCATCAGCCTGTCCCTTCCTCAGCTCCAGGACCACTCCTGAGGCTGGGAAATTTCACAGTGAGGCATCATTCTTTATGGCAAACTCTGTAGCTGCGAGCAAAGCAATTTAAAAAACACTTTAGGAGAGTGGTTCCTACATCCTGCTCCTGTTACAAATCACTCGGCCTCAGTGTTTACAAATTCTGCAGTTTAACTAATACAGATGGGTTATCAAATTATCCTGATGGAAACAGATAGAGAGGTTGTTTCCTATCTACAGATCCATTAGGAACTAACAACAAAATGGGATTATTTACTCAGCATCTATTCATTCCCACTAATTTGGCACTGTGTTATTAGCACTGAAGCTTTACATGCAAAACACTTCAATTCTTGGGGTAATTTGATAATGCAAGACACGTTCCTGATCCATCATTTTATAGGATGGAGCCTATAAACCCCCCTGTGTTTTAACAACCCAATCGTTACCCAGCTCTTCTGTGGCAAAGCACATCCATCCCAGTTAGGAGCATCTCCAACTCTAGAGAAGGTTCAGATGAGCCTGGGGTTTACTATCATTGGGTCTCTATTCCACACTCCAGAGGCTTTATTGTTCCAAGGGCTCTTTTTTCCCAAGTTTTAATCTGAACAAGGCTTTAAGAAGGTTCAGAGCGGCTGCAGCTCACAGCAAAGATCAGCTGGTCCAAATCAGCTGGGTTACCTCAGTTGGTTTAGGTCACACAAACCCATCCAAGCACTTTTCCCTGAATCCAGGGGGGGATGTTTGCAGAAAGTGCTTTTTGCAGCAATATTTTGGAAATGAGAACCTCCAGCAGAAGGATTGGGATCAGGAAGGATCAGTGTTCAGCCCAGAGAGGAGAAGGCTCTGGGGGCACCTTAGAGCCAATTCTGGGCCCTAAAGGGGCTCCAGGAGAGCTGGCGAGGGACTGGGGACAAGGGATGGAGGGACAGGACACAGGGAATGTCTTCCACTGCCAGAGGGCAGGGCTGGATGGGATATTGGGAATTAGGAATTGTTCCCTGGCAAGGTGGGGAGGGGCTGGGATGGAATTCCCAGAGCAGCTGTGGCTGTCCCTGGATCCCTGGCAGTGCCCAAGGCCAGGCTGCAGCAGCCTGGGATAGTGAAAAGTGTCCCTGCCCACGGCTGGGGTGGAATGAGATCTTCAAAGTCCCTTCCAACCCAAACCCTTCTGGAATTCCAGTTTTATGGTCAGCATAGTTCTTGCACAGGCTCAGCAGGTTTTAGATGATATTCCCCTGGGATGAGGAGTGTCCCACGTGTTTGTCCTGCCCTCCTATTTCTGACTCAAATAATCCTCTCTGGGCAGTGATGTGTCCATGGATTGCCCTGCACATAAAAGCAGAAAATATTGGATTCAGCTGGAGAGGAGGAAGGGAAGGGAAGGGAAGCCCAGCTTTGCTTCTCACCCTGATCGATCCCACTCCTGTGGGTGCTGAGACTTCTTAAAGGAGAAAATGAAGTTTCAGTTGTTGTCAGAGGCAGCAGTGAAATTACCTTTGCAGTTCCAGCTGAATGAATCAAGTCTTATTTATTCTCTAAAACTAAACAGGAGATAAAACACTCACACCCTGTATTTTGTTTGTACATCACCATAGCAGCATTTTCCTGCTCAAGGATTAACACCAATTGTGCTTGGATTTGTTACTTACAGGTTTCACCTTGGGGCACCTTGCCTTTATTGAGTAGGAAAATCAAAAATTGCCCTTGCATGACATAAAGGCAGAGCTTTTAACATGGGAGGTCGCTGGCTGCTCAGTGGCAACTTCTGATGTACAAAGTGGGGTCAGCACAAAACGTTTCTGTCTCAAAGAGATTCAACACCCTGTGAGTTCCAGCTCTGCCAGAGCTCTGCCCTCGCCTGCTGGGGCATCCCACACGCACTGCAGGAGGGGCTGGAGAGTGTCCAGGGAAGGGAACGGAGCTGGGAAGGGGCTGGAGAATCCCTGAGGGAGCTGGGAATGGGCTGAGCCTGGAGCAAAGGAGGCTTAGGGGGACCTTGTGGCTCTGCACAGCTCCTGCCAGGAGGGGACAGCCGGGGGGGTCGGGCTCTGCTCCCAGGGACAGGGACAGGAGGAGAGGGAACGGCCTCAGGCTGGGCTGGGGAGGCTCAAAGTGAGTATTAGCAAAAATTCCTTCATGGAAAGGTTTGTCCAGGCCTGGCACAGCTGCCCAGGGCAGGGCTGGAGTCCCCATCCCTGGAGGGATTTAAAATCCGTGTGGATGTGGCACTTGGGGACACGGGGCAGAGGTGGCCTTGGCAGTGCTGGGGATGGTTGGACTCCATGATCTTGAGGGTTTTCCCAACCTTCATCATTCCATGGTTTTCTGTTCACCTTTGCTGCATTTCCCTGGCTCCATGCAGGGCTGGAGCAGGTGGAGTAAGTCAGAGATTCTCCATGGAATCAGGAATTGTTCAGGTCAGAAAAGCCCTCCAAGGCCACTGAGTCCAGCCATTCCCAGCACTGCCAGGGCCACCCCCGCCCCATGTCCCCAAGTGCCACATCCCATTTGAGTGCTGTTGTTAATTTAGGCAAAGTAAGGTGCTAAAATACTGCTGTGATTTCCAAACATGTCCCTGTAAATGTGTTTTAAAGGAATTCTGAAAGAAACCAAGCGACCCTCCAACTTCCTGTGCTGTCCAGAGCAGCTTCCAAAAAAAAAAATCTGTGCTGTCATAACCTGAAATTCCCTAGCAGGAGTCAATTTAAACAGCTGTGACCACCCAGTAATTATGGTTTGTCACAGACTGCGATTTACTTTTTTTATTCATTTAAAAGCCCATTTGTTTTACTGTGTACAAATTAAGAACAAAGCGTCGTGTTGGCCCCTGAATGCATAATTGCAATTAAGGTGGTGTCTTGCAGAAATAATACATGGAGGGTTAATTTGGACCACGAGCTGGTTTTAATTCTGTCTTTGTGTTTCTCTACAAGTGAATTATCCTGGGGTGGCACAGAGAAAATCACAGTTATTTGTAGCTGGGCTGTAACGTTGTGTTTTTAATGGGAGTATTTTTAATGAGGGCATGTAGCCTGAATTGCTGATGAAAAGCAGATTAGTTCTGTTTGCTCATTCCATGAGAGGTGAGAAGCTCTGAGCAGGGTTTGTGGCCCCAAACCCTGAAGGAAATTAGGGAATTTCTGATTAAAATGTCAACACTGGAAGAGTTCAATCACAGGAAGGCTTTGCACAAATCTCTGTTTCTCCCTTTTTAGTGATATTTAGCTCTTGAAGATTTGAAGATGCCTTGGGAATAAAAATGTGATCTATAAAAATGTTATATATTTTGTAATGAATTACAAATGTGAGTGAATGTGACCTAAATGAACACACTCCCTGTTGTAGGAACAGCATTGGAGTGGTGTCATCATTTAATTTTCTCTTATGTCTTCGATTAAATCACAATTTTTGAGACCCATCTGCGCCATTAAATGCTGTGTGTGGGGTAGAAGAAGCATCTAATTGAAATATTAATAAAGGGAGAATTTCCAAATTTTAATACAGCAAAATTAATATTAAGGTAGGTATGGATTAAAAAAAACAAAACAACACAAACCCTTTACTATTTTCTCCAATAAAAGTTAAATGACTAAACTTAAACATCAAGGTGGAGAGGCAATTATTTCTAAAAAAGTGTGAGAAAAACAAAGATCTTAAAATATGCATAAAAAAATCTTCATCTCAGATGATACTTTTAGGAAAAAAAGTAAAAAATTGAAATACTTTACAATAATTTATGAAACACTTATTGCATGTTTTCTTTGAAAGTACTGTTTGAACTGAAAACCAGGCAGAAAAACCTAATTCCTGAATTTCTCCATCTCTAGTTCTTCAGCAGTGACTCTCAAACCTCTTTGGCCCTTGGGTGTGATCCAAAGCAAAAGCTTTGAAGACTTTTGTGTAGCTCCTGTAACATTAAAGCTTTAGATGGGAACTCTGTAAATTATATCCCAGGTTTTGTGCTGCCACTTTTAGTATCCTTTGGGATCCATTTTCAGGGATCAATGTTTGGATATTGCTGATGTTAAAGATGGAATTACTTAAAATCTGGACAGCCTGTATGTGCCATTCTGATTTTAATTTCTCTGGAAAAAATCCAGGAAATGGAGCTTTTTACCTTGTATAAACCTTTGATCCCATTGATCATTGCTGGCCTCGATCACTCCTGGCTGCTGCCAGCTTTCCATAATATCTGCTGCAGATGGAACTGAGAACTGGCAAATCTGCTCTGCACAAGCATCAATATCCACTGGAAAAGCAGATTTTTCCTTGCCCTTCATGGGTCACTGGATGCCAGCATCCCTCTGCATCCCACTGTTAGTCCCTGCATCCTGCTCAGCGCATTCCCGGCTTTGTTAGGCCCTGCTTTGCTGATATCCTGAATTTTTAGTGACCAGGCAGTGCTGCCCATCCCATGTGGATGCTCAAACATCACTCAAGCCAAGGATGAAGGAATTGTGTGTTGGTTTAGTCCTGGAATGGTGAGTTGGGAGCAACCTGGGCTCTGAACCTGTCCCTGCCCATGGAATGGGATGATCTCGATGGTCCCAGCCCAAACCATTCTGGGATTCTCTAATGTAATCCTATAAAATGAGCATGGCTTTAGGTGCTACTCCATACACAAGCATTGGGTGAAAAAAAATCAGCCTGAACATTTGGTTTGGTTGTGGTTTCTGGGTGAGAAAATCTATTGGCACTAATCTGAATTTTTCCCCACTTAGGTTTTTTTTGCTTCTATGAGCCCATCAAATAATTGCAGCCTACTCCCAGAGAGGCTGCTGACTTTCAGTGCCATTGGCATTATAAATCTTGTATCTAGAGAGAGCCAAACTCTGTAATTCAGGCCAGGGAAGAACATAAAAGGAGCAGAAATGGTGCAGAAATGTTATTTGGGCCTTGTGCCCAACTCTACTTTGCCCCAGTGCAGGAGACCCAGGCCAGGGGCATTGATTTTTGTGAGGGGACTGCCTGGTTGTCTTGTCCTTGTGAGGCTCAGGATTACTTTTCCATATGGGAATTAACTTCCCTGGCACTGCATCCCCCCATGTGCAGTGTGGGATTGATGGTGCTCCGGTGTGCTGGTGTCCAGTTCCCAAATTCCAAATGAATAAGCCTTGCACATTTTGGAGATTCACTTATTCTGTGTCCATCTTAAAGCAAACTTTTCCATGGCTCTGCCTCGGGAAGGTGAGGATTCACCCAGGGAGGGTTACTGCACTGTCTCAAGCTCACCTGTCAGAAATCGAATTTTAGTCCTGTGCTGCTCTAAAGCACTGTTTGTATTTCCATAGCCAGAGAATTTCCTGTTGTTTAAACCATCTTTTATCCATGCAGCAAAATTTAGTAGCTTAAAGAGCTTTCTTGGGATTAACAGAAGGAGTGAAATTAAAGTATTGCATAAAAGAAATCACAGAGGATCTGATTTCAGAGAATCCCAGAATGGTTTGGCTTGGGAGGGACTTCAAAGCCCATCCAGATCCCCCCTGCCATGGCAGGGACACCTTCCACTGTCCCAGGTTGCTCCAAACCCCAATGTCCAACCCGGCCTTGGGCACTGCCAGGGATGCAGGGGCAGGGAAGGATTTACATCCACAATTATCTTTGATTACTTGTTTGATGTAAACCACTTTTTATCCAAGCCTTTGTCCCATTGACACACTTGGCCGTGTTTTTGTGACCCTGGCTGTGTTTGCCTCTGAGGCTTTGATTTCACCAGGCAGAAACGAATCCCCAGCTGGAAAATTCTGGGAAGGATTGGCATGTCCAGGCCAGCACCAAATGCTGCCAGGCCTTGAGGGGTGCAGAGGCTGCACTGCAGCCCCCACACCTGGGTGAGATCCCTGCAGTGGGTCTGAGTGTGGGGCTGGCAGTGTCCCTCTGCCGCCCTGCAGAACAGAAAATCCCCACATTATCAGTGCCAATCTGTGCCCTGCAGGCTGATTTCTGTGCTGTGTCACCTGGGGCTGTTTCAGTGTGCAGTGCTTTGTGTGCAGGGTGGTTTAACCCTTCCCACAGAGCCAGAAATCCTGCTCGGAACCACCGCGGGGCTCCTGTGCTGGGGAGTTCCTGTCACTGCCAGGCGTTGAAGCATCCTAGTGAAGCATTTATTCCTCTCCTGTCTCACTGCTCCAAGGAGTAGCAGGCAGGATGCTGAGGGAGAACTGGGAAGAGCAGCAGAGCAGGGATCTTGTCCAGAGGTTAACAGCTGGGTGAGGCAGCGCCGCTCCCGTCTCACTTGGCTCCCTCCTTCACACACCCCACTGCCTCCCTGAAACGTTTTGTGTCACTTTAATATCTGAGAGCCACCCTTTGGATCAAACACGGGCTCACCTAAAGCTCCAGCAAGATTTTTTTTCTTTGCCAGCATTAGTGCTCCCTTCTCAAAGCTGTCAGCTGTGGCACAGCCCGGCAGAGCAGCTGCTGAGTTTATCCCGCTCATCTCTTACAAGAAATCACATTTTAACCTCTTCCCAGGGAGTCTCTGCTTAGATGTGTGGCTGCTGTGGAGATGGACTCCAGTTTTGTGAAGGTTCAGCTCTTCTGGGCAGTGCCTCTGTGCTTGTGATTGCTTGGGTTAGAAAATAAAAGTCATGGTAAGGCACTGAGATAATTCAGCTCCTGTGGAAACTTTCTGCCATCAGAATGAACTTCACATTCTGGGGGAAACTTCAGCAAATGGAATTTCTGAACACACCTGATTGGTGACCCCAGCACTGAAGAGGTGCTAACCCAACATTTGCAGATTGCTTCCTTTTTCCTCATTGCTGTTCTCTGGTGGAATTTGATAAATTAAATGCCTTCGGGAAAAAAGGGAGATTCTTTTCCAAGCAACATCACGACATTTGTTTAGCCAGGTGTAATTGTCTTCCCAGTTGATGGCAAGATGGATGAGAATGCCAAATAATTTGAAATGTAGCAGATCAATTCTATTGATTTATCCATAAGTAGCTAAAGTGGCCTTAATCACCTCCAGTATCCATGGAAATGGGGAAGGAGCAGAGGCCAGTGCTGTCAGCACAGAGCAAGGGAGGTTCCCCTGCTGTAAACTGCGAGGCACTGTCAAGTGTTTGAAAACATTTTGCCAAATTCAGCCACAACTTCCATGTTTTGCAGGAAAATTTGCCTGTGATGTCTTTTCCCAACCTTTCCGTGAATTACTTCTCTTGTAATTTTTTCTCTTTCTGGACTGAACGTTTGTGTGAAAAGCAGTGCAACAGGGGAAAAAAAATCTTCTTCTATATTGATTTTTACCACTGCAAAAAGTGGCTGAATTCCTTTGTGAAATCAAGTCAGAACAAGAACAGAGGTGAGAGGTTGGGTGGTGAGGCCCTGGCACAGAGCAGCTGTGGCTGCTCCATCCCTGGCAGTGTCCAAGGCCAGGCTGGAGCAGCCTGGGACAGTGGGAGGTGTCCCTGCCCATGGCAGGGGTAGCACTGGGTGATCTTTAAAGTCCCTTCCCACCCAAATCCTTCTGGGATTCTCTGATCTTTCCAGAGGGGAAGGTGATGATTCTGTTCCTAGCAAAGGCTCTCTGCATTTTATTGAGCATTGCACTACAATGAAATGCTTGTTTAATAACTCACCTGATGGCACAGATTCCTTCCAGCAGCACTCCAACAAATTACATTTGTTTGAAATTACAAGCTCTGTTGGGAGTTTTTGCCAGCTGCCACAATAGAAAGTCTCTTGGAATTCAGCAAGTCTGCCTCCTTTAGAATAATAACTTTTGAGTAGAGGAATAGTAACGCTGTCCACTTGCAAGAGATGCTACTTTGCCAGGACTGTAGCCTTAGCTAAAACCTCCTAAATTAAATTGTCTGCTAGCATTTCCATTAGAAAATGTAATTTCCAAGCTTTTGCTACTCTGCCATAAAATTGTCCGGGTGCTAAAATTGATATGGGAGGTTCTACCCACAGAGAGAAAATTCCAGGAGGCAAAGTTGCTTTGGGAAAGAGAACAGAAGGCTAAAGCCTCTTCTTTCCTGCTCTCAAAGTCATCCAAAAACCACAGCTGAGACCTCAGACACGTAGTCAAGGAAGGAGGAGAGTGAGGGCAGTCAGATCCATGGTTATCCAAACAGATCCCAGCCCTTGGAGAGGCTCAAACCCCACCTGGCCACAGCCCTGAGCAGCTGCTCCAGAGGCACCGTGGAAGAATAATCCCTTGTGCCTCTTATTGGTAGTCAGCCCAGAGGTTTGTCCTTCAGCTTGGTAACTCAGTTATTTTTCATTCATCTGTCCCCTTTGTTTTAGAGGGCACCGGGCCTGGAATACAAATGAGGGGAGAGCTATCAGTGATTAGAGATAATGTGCTAAAGTCAGGGCTGAAATATTTGTTAGAAAATAGGTTAATAAAGTGACATGGAGCACCTGTGCTGCTGTGGAGCAGGCATTATGAGGAGATTATGCTAATGTGGGTATTTAGTAGCAAGTCTTCTTTGGGATTACTCTCTGCTATTATCATCTTCAGCCCAGGAATTGTAATTCAAAAGGCAGCAAATGATCAAGGATTTAATTTCTTTCTTTTTTCTTTTTTTTTTTTTTTTAAAGTTTTGACTGCTCTTTAGCCTGCTGAATTAGAGGATGTTGCAAGGAATCTTTTAAATACTTTTAAAATGTTCTTTAAGAAAAAGAAGTGGTCTGGGCAGGGATGTGCAAATATACAGAAGTGTTAAATGAAATTAATTTGTTTGTGGTGGGCAGCTGGTAGGCCTGGAGGTGCAGAGGCAGGTGAAGAGGGAAAGAAAAGAGACAAAATCTGGGAAAGGAGAAAACTGGGGGAGAGGCACGGGTACCTCCAGGCTGAGCCATGGAAATGACTTGGAGTCTCTTACGGTGAGACCCTGGTGAGGCACCTCAAATTCTGGGGGCACTTTTGGACCCTTCTCAACAAGACAAACATGGAGGGTGTCCAGGGAAGGGAACGGAGCTAGGAAGGGGCTGGAGAATCCCTGAGGGAGCTGGGAAGGGGCTGAGCCTGGAGAAAAGGAGGCTCAGGGGGACCTTGTGGCTCTGCACAGCTCCTGCCAGGAGGGGACAGCCGGGGGGGTCGGGCTCTGCTCCCAGGGAACAGGGACAGGAGGAGAGGGAACGGCCTCAGGCTGGGCCAGGGGAGATTTAGGTTGAATACCAGGGAAAATTTCTTTTTTTAACTCATAAGTAAGAAAAAAGGTGTTTAAAGTGGTGCTCTGCAAGAGGGATGGAGGAGTTTGCGGGAGGGGTGTTCAGAGAAAGCTTTGCTGGGCTGTTCCTGCCTTCCCAAACCTTTGCTGGGGTTTGGGTTCTGCTCTGGGATTTCCAGGCCTGGGGCTGTTGTTTCCCACACAGCCTGACAGGAGAAGAGGACTCTGGCTCCTAGAAACACATGGAATTTGTTTCCCAGAGAAGCAGGAGCTCAGGCATGGGGAGCATGATGATGTGCAGGAAGGCTGATCAGCTGCAATAAAGCATTCATTATCCTTCCATCTAAATTAACTGAAATGACATCATAATAGTGCCTTTTAGAGCCTCACTTCAATTCCTTCTCTTTTATCAATTATCACCTAAACCAAAATTATTTTAAGCTGTATCTGTGTATTCTTGTTGAGGTAATTATTCTGCCATTAAGGAAGTAATTTTCTCCTTATTTTTCCTCTTTTTTTGATGTTTGCTTAAGGAAAAATAGTGGGGAGGACATTCTGAGTTTGTATTGTTTCTTTTTCTGTCAGAAATTTTCCTGTCAGAAATATTTTGCATAAACACTCACAGTGTAAATCCAAATCCTTGGGTACTGAAGCTAACTAAATAATGTGCAAAATGGCATAGGCTGTAAAAATATTTCCACTTTTAAAATATTTCTCTGTAGATTATTCCTCCAGAGCAGTGTTTCTGCAGAGGCAGTTGGATGGGTGCTGACAGACATCCTGCACCCAGCACCTGGAGCTCCTGCAAATACTTTCCAACAATGTCAGAAGCTGAGTGAGAGAAAACTGGGCACAGAATGTTTTTAAACATGAACAAATCAGGGCACTTGACTAATTAGGAGGGAGAATGGCAGAATAAAAAGCAACTGAACCTGAGAAAGGGCTAAAAAAAAAGGAGTTGTTTGGCACAGTGACTCCTGTTCCATTCTTAAATCGAATCCCTCTGTCTCTCCTTCATTTACAATTGCCACTGGAAGTCAGGATTTGAAGGATGTTCCCAGCCTCCTGGAGGCAGTGAGGTTGTTTGGAGGGAAAAAAGAACCTTTTGGAAAACTACAGAATCCAGCCATTAATTTTTGCTCTGTTTGGTGAAGCAATCTCTGTATCCAGAAACCAATTAAGCACCTCTGGGCCTAGTGGAAGTGAATAATAATCAATAACAGGAAATAATCCCAGGAATCAGGGGTTGAAATTTAACTCAGTTCATGAACCAGCAGCACATTCCAGGATGGATTAACTCTGGAGTGAAAGCCATAAAGGGGGAGAAATTACTGGAGAAATGAGGAGTGCCTAAGGCAGGGCAAGATGGGTGTACCCAAGCAGGTCACTGAGATCTGGGCACCTGGAGCTTTGGTTTGGTTTTTTGAGAATTTCTGCTTTTTATGGCCTGTATTTCCTAGTGTTCACATCTGCCATGGTTTCCTCTGATCCCTCAGGTTTCAGCTTTTATATTTTTTAGATTCTGAGCTGCTTTAGTGTGTGGGTCTGGGCTCCATATCAGGGCATGGTGAGCTCTGTGCACAGAGCAGGGAGACAAAACAATTCCTGCTCCAGCTGGGGACCAAGGACAAATGATCCAAACCTCAGGCCCAAGAGCACAAACAACGTGGGCTGAAGAGAGAAAAACAAGAAGGATGGGACTGGATGGGCTAAAGCTGGAATTGGACAATGAACTCCAAGATGCAAATGGAGCAGAACTGATCAAAGTGCCAGAGCCGTGCCCGGTGTCCATTTTGTGCCCATTTTGGTTCATCTTGGGTGCAGCCCTGGCTGGGCTCTTGTGCTGCCCAAGGTGGATCCATGGAGGAAATGCTTTTAATAAATCCCTGCTTTATTCTGTGACTCTGCCCAGCCTCTGCTCTAGGGCAGCCTTCACTGGGCATCACCTCCATCTCATTTTTCCCTGGATTCTCTCACCTGAAATCTCAGCCATACTTTTATGTCACATTCAAAAGGTGGTGGGGAATTCACTGTTCCTGCTGGATCATGGAGAGCTGGTACAGGTCTCATCAGGAAGTGCATAAACAGGGATGAAATGCCAAAAAGTCCTGGTGACAGAGACGGTTTTGGGTACACCTTAAAATCTCTCTCTGGGGCTCCAAGAGAGCTGGAGAGAGACTTGGGACAAGGCCCTGGAGGGGGAGGAAAAAGGGGAAATGGCTTTAAGCTGAAAGTGGGTGTATTTAGAGGGATATTGGGAATTAGGAATTGTCCCCTGTGAGGGTGGGCAGGCCCTGGCACAGGTGCCCAGAGCAGCTGTGGCTGCCCCTGGATCCCTGGCAGTGCCCAAGGCCAGGCTGGACACTGGGGCTGGAGCAGCCTGGGACAGTGGGAGGTGTGGGGTGGGAATGGGTGGGATTTAAGGTCCCCTCCACCCAAACCATTCTGATTCTGCTCTGTGGAAATTCTCTAGACACAGAATGAGAGGACAGTCCCTCCCTCAAAGGATCAAACTACAACAAAAGAGACAACAGAAATCTATGGATGCCCTTGGAGCCATCCCCATCCCCCCTTCCCCGGAGCTCACACAAAAACCTCCCCTGTCCAGGGTGCTGATTTTGTTCTTTGGTGGATTTTTATGCCTTTCTTTCTTTCATATATCCTGAAGTGACTTCCTTCTGTAATCATATTCCTTCTATTCCAATCACATCATAGAAAATGTTAATTTCCTGCTTTTAATTGGGCTGATAAAGTCTTTTGTCTCACAAATCTTTCCCAATACATTCGGATTAGGTTTTGTTGTCTTACATGGCAGCAGAGTCCATTGTGTTGGGTTCCAGGCTCTGAACTTCTCCCTTTTTCAAAGTTTCACTTCTATGGCTCTTCCTGACATGGATAATAAATTCTTTTGTTCATTGAAACTGAATTTCAAGAAGAGCATTTCTTTTTATGCACACACAACTGGGAGCCAATCTTGGTTATTAATTACAGCGAGATAAGGGCTGGCACTGCAAGGGATGCTCTCCAGCTGAGAGTTCTGATTATTTATCCCTTGGCCCAGTGATGTCCAAGTCCACCTTTTATCCTTGAGAGTGTTCCAGCAGCCAGTTCCTTTCTTCTTCAGTACAGAATTGTTGCTTTTGGGTTAATTCCACTTATTCTGAAGAGCCTCTTCTTGCTTCATTTTCCATTTTCTCTAACTTTTGACAATGAAGTTACTGAAAATTGTCAGGACCTGCTTTGGAGGAGGAGGAGGATTTAACTAACACCTGGAATGATAAAATATTTCAGCTTCCTCTTTCAGTTTTTATTTGGGCATAAACCTGAACGGTTTTTATATTCATGAGTTGCAGCAACTTCCCAGGTGATAACAAAGCATTGCCCAGGTTACAGCTGAGAATTCATCCTGCATGATTTTTTACTATGGAAATTCTTTCTTCAGAGTAGTGATCTTGCAGCTTGCTACTTCTTCTGGCCAATGTTTGAAGAAATATATTTTTAAAATTAATTTCATTATGTAAAAAAAATCTTAATTTTGCTGTTTGCTCTTGGCACTCGAGGTGCTAAAATACCATGCAAAGTGCTGTGAGATTTGCCATTTGATTTGCAAATGAAGATAGACTGTAATAATAATTGTAGTAGGATGACTAGTAGTGGAAGTAGTAATAATAATAATAATAATAATAATAATAATAATAATAATAATAATAATGTTATGTTGACTGTCACTGGGATTTCTCTACTGAGCTATACGTAGCAAGTGTTTTATCCAGTCACAGAAGGATTGATGAAATCAAATAAAAAATAAATATTGGATTTCAATAATTCAAAAATCAGCCCTAAATCTCTCCATCTCTTCTTTGGGATGTTCCTTTATGGAAAATGGGAGGAATTCCTGGCTTCCTAAACCTGTTTAATTCCAGCTCCAGTTGAAGACATGTTCTGTGCTCTGCTCCTTTTCCAGTGGCAAATACAGCAAAATTTGTATTATTTGTTCTTTGTTGGTATTCCCTGGAATTAATATAAGGGAAAAATGAGAGTTACAATTGAAAGAAAAATAATGTTATATAAAGTAATGAGATTGTGCCAAAGCCTGATTAGATGGAGTAGATTGAAGACATTATTACAGGGATGTCTTAAGGCAGCATCATTAAATTGGAGGCACCATCCTGCCTGGGTTGGAACCGTTTTTATGTCCATGAGGAAGCAGCCTTGGATGGGATAAAACTGTACCACATTAAATTGTTAATTCTGGGGGAAGATTTACAGATCTCCTTGGATCATCAGCTTTGAAAAGCACAAAGCGAAGCAGGGATAAGGAGAGGATAAAGCTGGTGATTGTCTGATCACACAGATAACTTTGATTTTAATCTTGGTTTGTGCTACAGCTCCGTAATTGAATCACAGATCTCAAATCCATCTATTTTGGAGCAGTGCAGGGTGTTCATTTGTGTGCTGGATTCAGCTCATTTATAAAGTCTACTAATGAAGTGCTTGCCCAAAACATTGACAAAGACACTGAATATGAGCTGAAGTGCTGAAATTCCTCCCTGGGTGTGCTGGGTGCAAGCACAGAGATTCCTCTGCATCTGAGTTAGAAAGAATAATTCTATAAAACACACCTGTACATATGCATGTACTTGATTTTTATGTATATTTGCTTCTGTTTTAAAAATACTTTCATATTTTAATTATTTCTGTATTTTCCTTTCTAAATTTAATTTTAATTTTCCCGTTTAGTTTCTTTTTTTCTCCTCCATAATTCTGCCACAACAGATACATCCCAGCAGCATCAAATTTTTCCCTTTATTAATTTATTTCAATATAGAAATAAACTCTCTTAGCATCCTGATAAATTTATGTACATGTTGATATATTTATATAAATACATCAATATGTTCATAAATAATCTCTTGGAAACATATTGCCCATATGTAAATATAGAAATATTTATAAATAATGTCTGCTTCCATCATATTGCCTGTGCGTTATCTGAAGGCTTCTTTTCTCTTGGATACCAAACTTTCAGCTAAATATTAATTTTTTTTCAGGAGAAATTGCTAAGTATCTTAAATTCACTACAGACCCTTTCTGGCTGGTTTGTTTTAAATAATTCTGCTTTTTTTTTTTTTGGGCCAGCCTGAAGGAATTTTTTTTTTTATTTGCAGTAGTGAACTTTCTTTTTCAAGATCGGTTTTGGGGTGGGGAAGAAACAAACACAGAACATGTCAGGAGGGGTTTTCATCATTTTGGGGACTCTGAGGAGACACAAATCTCTCCCCCAGCCTGCTCCAAAAGCAGCTCATTTGTCTGGGCATTAGCTGGCAGCTGCACAGCATAAATTTGGAGTTTGCAGGGGGAATCTCATGTTTGTTTTGAAAATGGAGATCAGGCTACCGAGGAATAATCAGTTTATTTTTCAGCACCATGAATATGTAGTGCCCTACTTCTCCTGTGCCATTTGGTTTCTCTTTCAAGCCTGTCAGGCCAACTCCCTTTGCAATTTAAGGGGCCTTTTAGAAACTCCATAAACTACAGTGGGTACTGAATTAGCATTTTGGAAGTAGAGTAGTGAACAGTGTTTTAAAGATTGTCCTTCAGCAGCATTTCTGTTGTTCCATAAGTGGAATTCTTTTTTGCCTCATGTGTTTGAAAAAGTGTTTTTCTTGACCTTAAAATGAAAATACAGCCAGTTGCAGGTCTGGCTTAGACACAACACTGTAACTTTAAAAATATATGTCTATATAGTGCTAATAAACTGAATTTTTAATGATCTCTTGATTATGAAAGGATATTTTAAAGACAAGTGATTTTATCCCAAACACTCCCTCTGTTTCTGCATATGCTAATTTACTTGATTAATTTGGAGAACATCTGCATAGAATTCTGTACACTTACCAGTGGTGAGATCACACTGCTTTTCAAGTATCAGCCTCAAATTTCACTTTCCAGACAGACTCAGATTTTGTGTCTAATTGGGATGCCAAATATACAAAGGTACCCCAGAAGTGTGTAATTATGTAATTTTCTCTTGATCTTTCAGAGTCTTCCTGCGAGCAATTAATCAGTATGCAGATATGCTAAACAAAAAATTCCTTGATCAAGCCAACTTTGAGTTACAGGTAAGAAAAAACTCCCAGTTTTAATGGAATAAATTATATTAATGTAATAAATTTCTGCCCTGAACTTGGAGTTTTGGTGGGTTTATTCATGGTTGTGAATCCCAGTTATCCCAGTTAAATCACTCCAGGCTCAGCAGGTGTTGTGATCCATTCCTGACTTGTGGGTCTTGTCACAGAATCACAGAATCACAGCAGGGTTTGGGTTGGGATTCTGCTTGAGTCATCAAAACACAAAGAATTGGGATTTGTAGCTGGGAAATGTTTGTTGGAAACATAAAGACAACGAGGAGCTGTATTAAGAATTTATCAAGAAACACCATCTCTGTGGTGTCTGTTCTTTTCTCCTTTAAATATTTATGTGCATAATTTAGAGACTTTTAAGTTGTTTTGTAGGTGTGTAGAGAAACATTTCAGAGAATTAATGGAATCTCTTCTTGTCATTTTGGGGGCTTTCAGCTCTGGAACAACTATTTCCACCTGGCTGTTGCTTTTCTCACACAAGAATCTTTACAACTGGAGAATTTTTCAAGTGCTAAAAGAGCAAAAATCCTTAACAAGTAAGTCCTGCTCGTCATCTAAATCATGGCCAAGAACTCGAGGTCTATTGCCATAATTTGAGTTTAATTTCTTCACTAAATCTATTCAAATTGAGATGCAATCAGGGGATAATGAAAGGTTGGGTTGCAAAACATGAATTGAGTGTTGTGTGTGTTTCTGCCCTGGCATGGAGATCTGAATTTCACCATTCATTAGTGATGAATTCAGTGTTTGCTGCTGCAGGACGGTCAGAAAGTCAAGATTCTCACAAGTGTTAACGTGTTATAAAACTGCATTTTGAAAGCACTTCAGCTTTGTGCTGCTTCTAATCTGGTTTTATGTCTGCTCTTTATTGTTAATCCCTGACCTCAGCTTAGAGGGAATTCTGGTCACTGCAGCCATTTCCACTGGGCTGTCCCTGAAGGATGGGTTGGGATAAATGCATTTATCCATTTCCTGCTTCTGAGGGATCCCATTCCCTGCCTCCAACCACCCCGCTGCCAGTCAGGATCCCACAGCCAAGGAAAGCTGTCAAAAGGGGGAAAAAAGCCTGGAAATGAGAGTGGAGCAGGAAGATTCTGTTTAAACAGAGTGATTAAGGGTGGAAAGGACCTCTAAGATCATGGAGTCCAAGGCCACCACTGCCCCACGTCCCCAGGTGCCACATCCTTGCAGCTGTTCAATCCCTGCAGGGGTGGGAAACTCCACCTGAACAATTCCAGTGCCTGACCAGCCTCTGAGTGAGGAAATTTTCCCAGCTCTCCATTTAACCTCCCCTGGCACGACCTGAGGCCATTTTCCCCTTGTCCTGTTGATATTTCTCCTGCCTTTTATTGGTGTTCCACAGTAGTGACCTTACTATTACTTCACTAAACACCAAGCTCTGGAAAGAGCCAGTGTTGTGATTTCAGACAGAGTGTGTGGATTCTTTTTCTGTTGCATAATATTTGGGGAGAGCACCTAGAAAAGCCAGATGTTCCCACAGCCAGTGAGGGCACAAAAATGGGGAATTTCCAAGCTGTGATTCCCTGAGCTAGCACAGATCAGGCTCCTGGTGTGTGAAATAAATAAAAAGTGTCTGTATAGAGAAAGAAAATGCATTTTGTATCCCTTCACCTTCCCAATCCAGGCCTTTCTGTCTATTATTATGATAAGAGAAATCCCAGGGAGAGGGGGGACAATTCATCCCTGCTGCAGTGACTTGATTTTAAAGGCTTTTTGCTCGTGTGGCTTTTAGGTTTGGACCAGAAAATTCAGGAAGGGCTCCACATCCCATCCCTTTTTATGGGAGCCAAGTTTGGCCCTGCAAACTCCACTGCTCCCTCCCGAGTTTTGAGGTGTTCCCTTTGGAAGCTGTGCTCTACCTGAGCCTTGAAAGAGAATTTTAAAGCACTTTAGGATCTGCTCTGCCTGGGACTCGTGGGGCTTCCTTGATGAAACAGGAATATTTACAAGTTCAGTGGAAAAGTGGTGTCAAGGAGAGCTCAGGGTTTGGGGCTTGTGCTATAAATGCAATAAATAACATTATAGATAAAGGTTTTTTAAGGAAATTGAGCTGGTGTTGCAGAGCCAGGTGTATTTTATTTAAGGGAATTGAGCTGGTATTGTAAAGGCAGGTATATTTTATTTAGGAAATTTTATTTAATTAAATTTAGAATCCCTTTTCTCTCTCTGCCCTGTGTTAATGAGCACCTGCAAGAGCATTTTAGTTCAGCTCAGACTCCTGACCTGAACAAAGAGCCAAAAATTGGGCTGGAAATGCTGTCAAATACATTTGTGGACTGATAATTCCTCTTTGTCAGGATGGGAAACACAGGCACAAATTTTCTTGGAGTGTTTTTTATAATAAACAGAGCAGTTTATCTCACTGAAGGAATTCATGGAATCAACAGGCATTTCTCACTGCTAATAAAAGTAAATAAATTAAGTCATTTGAAGTGGTTGCTTAATAAAGTTTGCAAAATTGTAAATCTTTGTTTATAATGAATTTGCAAATTGTTCTTTTCAGTTTAATCAGGTTTTGGAGACAGGAATCAAGACAATAAATTCGAGATTCAATAAATGCATGGTCTGGAGGCACTTTCATTGCTGTGTGAAGGCACTTCTGTGTCAGAAGGGATGTAATTAATCAGTCAATTCAATATCACACTCACCCATCTTTTTAAGTACATATTTCAATTAAAGCATCAAATATTTAATAATTAAAATTTAATTATTGTAATTTGTAGGTTTTGCTAAACATTGCATTTAAGCATTAGATAATAACAGATTCTTAATGATGCAGAAGATTCTCTTTAATCCATATTAATGACAGGGTGTCTCACTATTATCCCCCAGAAATCCCACAAGTTGCCAGATATTAGTTTGGCTCATCTTGTTATTTAAGTAATGATCTTTAACTTGCAAATACTCCATGTAGCAAATGCACCCTTGGAGCTCGTTAGGGTTCTGAGCCCGTCGTTAATGAAGGCATTGGGATGATTTCCACTCATTAAAGCTCTCCTGTGGAGAGGTAGGGGAGTGGAAAATGACCCTGATGGGAGGTGGGAGGTGTTGGTGCCACCACCTTTAGGGTGGGTGGGCTCCCACCTCTTCCTGGGACCATGGAATGTTGGAATTGTTGAGGCTGGAAAACTTTTTTCTCCAAATTTTGATGTTTACAGAAGCATTGCTGAGTTGGTAAGGGTAGCCAGGTAATCTCTGTAGTGTGGGTCCAATTTGAGAACCTGTTCTGGAATTTCTTCCCTTTTTGAAGGCTGTGAATCTGATTTTGAAATGAGATTTATCTGCTTGTAGGTCTTAGCTTTTGTTTTAATGCTGGTTTTGCTTTCCTTTTTAAGGTACGGGGACATGAGAAGGCAGATTGGGTTTGAGATCAGGGACATGTGGTACAACCTGGGTAAGTAACCTAAGCATGTGCTGCCTTCAGTGTTCCCAAAAAACAATTTACAGGGATATTCCTGGAAAAATTCAGTGCCAGTTTGGATGGGACTTGGAGCAACCTGGTCTATGGAAGGGGTCCCTGCCCATGGAATGAGCTGGTCTTTGATGTCCCTTCCAACCCAAACCATCCCATGATTCTCTAAAATGAACTTGCTTTCTCTTGAAACAACAGTATGCCTGCAGATAGCTTTTAAAATTAAATCAGGTGATTCAAGAAATCAGGCCACCTCTGCACATTTAATTCACCATCTGGGAAGGCACATCACTCTTGTTAATATTTATGTGTTTTGTGTTCTTTCTGGGTTTCAGCTTCTTGCTGAACACAAAGCCATTGTTATGGTGATGCCTATTCAGTGGGGGTGGTTTTCCCCTTAAAAATCCCTATATACACATGTATTTATATTTACTCACTTGAGGATGCAGTACCTGGGACTGTAGCAAAATGAATGTGTCCAAGGGTTCTCAGTAGCTCAGCCTGGAAATTCTGCTTAAACTCTGCTTTTCAGCCTTGTTTGGCTGCATCAGTGGCTCAGGAAAGCCTGGGAAGTTGGACCTCCCTGGAGCTGCAGATAAATGAGGCAGCTCTGCCTCTCTCCAGCCTGGGCTGCTCTCTGGGTATAATTTGCCTGTACAGGGATTGAGTTTCATGAGAAACTGAGTATTTACTGTGACCTGAGTCTACTCGTCTGCCAGATTTCATTTTCCTGAGCTTAACAGCACAGACACTTCAGCTCTTCTGAGTTTTATCAAAACTTCCTGAAATGATCAGAAATAAACACATTTGCCACTTCACTTCTATCTCTGGCTGAGCTGTTGTTGCTGAGAGTTGAAAAACCCCAGCATTTCTAAGAGAAGAGAGTGCCAAGGGTTCATAAGTATTTGATATCACAGAATTTGCATCCTATCTGCTGGAATGATGAGAAAGGGCTTCAGAGAGCAGCTGAGTTCACTTTTATTAGAAGCATCTTTGGTGAATTAAGAGTCTGGAGAACAGATTAGAGCTTAGTGCACGACTGAGATGTGACTTGACAGGCAGGTAATAAAATCAGTGTCGTGCCTGCTGCTGCATCACCCAGCGTGGGCTGCTGGCAGCCTCTGGCTGAGTAATTAGCCAAACCCATCCCTCTTCCAGGCCCACAGTCGTGGAGTCATGGAATTGGTAAGGTTGGAAAAGGTCAAGTCCAGCCCAGCACTGCCAGGGCCACTTCTGTCCCATGTCCCCAAGTGCCACATCCACATGGATTTTAAATCCCTCCAGGGATGGGGACTCCAGCCCTGCCCTGGGCAGCTGTGCCAGGCCTGGACAAACCTTTCCATGAAGGAATTTTTGCTAATACTCACTTTGAGCCTCCCCAGCCCAGCCTGAGGCCGTTCCCTCTGCTCCTGTCCCTGTCCCTGGGAGCAGAGCCCGACCCCCCCGGCTGTCCCCTCCTGGCATGAGCTGTGCAGAGCCACAAGGTCCCCCTGAGCCTCCTTTTCTCCAGGCTCAGCCCCTTCCCAGCTCCCTCAGCCCCTTCCCAGCTCCCTCAGGGATTCTCCAGCCCCTTCCCAGCTCCCTCAGCCACCTTTTCTCCTCACTCATATTTCTGGCCTCTTTGGATTCTTATGGATTCTTAAACTTTTCCCAGAGTTTACTGGACTGAAAGTAGAAAGTTTGTTGCAGGCTTTTCCATCCAGCTGATGTTAACTGACGTTGTTTTATCCAGGCTGGGCTTTGAGGAGTGCATTGTGCCTTTCACTGCTGCTGCTGTCACTATCTGCTCTTTCCAGGTTATTTAGTTGCTCCAGGGTTCAGTTTCTCACCATTAACAAGGATAATAATTTCCCCTGCAGTTTTGGGAATCGATTGGCACAAGGGGTAGTGTTTTCTTCAATATTTCTTCCTGTGCTGTCATGAAAGCCTTTTATTTTTAATGGACTTTTTATAAATGGAGATTATCCAGGTAAGATCCCTCTGTGAACTCCTTGAGCTCTAATATCTGTGATTCTCTTAGATCCATTAATGGGATCATTAATGCCAAAATCCCACATGTGGAGGGAGTCAGGAAATTGCTGCTCTTTCCATGAAAAGCTGGGAGACAAAGGTAAATGTGAGGCAGGACCCCTCCAAGGCAGCCTTTGTGCTTCTCCTGAGCAGCACCTTGATTTTCCTCATCTTTGTCACACGGAGAGTCCATGTTAAACTCATGGATCATGTTTAACTTCTGGCTCCTCACCAATCCCCTCTGTGGCACAGCATCAATTAAGAAGGGATTCCAACTTCTCCCTGCATGGGAATCGATTGGGGGGTGCCTGACACTTTTATCTTGGAAGCTGCACTGCATTAATCAAATTATTCATGTGTATGTTCAGAAGCCAAATCAGAAGTGAAAGGCAAGAATTCTTGAGCAGGGGATTTTTATGTCTGTGCCATTGTGCACGAGAAACCAAACCACCCTGACTTTTGATTTATGGATTAAAGGGTATAGAAAAGCCTCAAAAATGAATGTTTTGTCTCATCAGGTTTTGTTTCTAAATACCACAATTAACACACGATACCTGCTGAGTTAAAACTCCCCAGCTGGGAACAAGGCAGTCCTCCAGCTATAATGCACATTTAAAAGTATAATTTTTTTCTGAAATTAAGTAGTAGAATAAGAATTCTGAAAGTTTTTACTTGGCTGCCTGTTTCTGATGCAGAGGAGGCCTCAACAGTCACACCTTCCTGTTTTTATGAGCGGGAAAAAAAATAAAAGAGCATTTATAGTGCAGAACAGCACTTTAGAGGCTTTTTTCCTTCCATACCACAACCTGAACTTTAAAATGTGTTACTTTGAGTCAGTGTTTTGTTGAAACTGGGGCTTCTTAAACCTTGCTGAGATGTTAAAGCATCAAAAAAGCATCAAACAGGCCGTGGCCTGTCTGGGAAATGCAGGAACTCGAAAACCACGCACTGAGAAGGGTTTTGTGATGCAATTTAGCAAACAGAGCCCCAGGGTCTGACAGGAGGTGGTGTGCACAGGGGTGCAGTGGCTGTTGTGTGGCAGAGGCATTGTGTGACATTTCAGGTGACATCCTGGTGGCAGGGGTGGCCAGGGAAGGGCAGCTCGGGGGGCAGCGCTGGTGGTGGTGACGTCTGAGCCAGCTGGGGGGAGATGGAGAAGAGAAACTCCTCAAGGGGAAGGGGAAGGGTTGTTGGTGTCCTCCAGCGAGTGCCACCGTCCCTTCTAGGGCTTGACGTCACCAAAGGTGTCTTGACAGGGCCCTTGATGTCATTGGAGGGAAGGCCAGGGTTAAAAATAGCCCTGAACTTTGGGTGTTACATAAATAGAAGTCACTGCACATAACCCTCTCTGGATTAGTCAGGCGTGCTCCCAGCCGGCCCAGGGGACAGCAGGCTGCTGGCAAATTACTCACAGCTTTCTGTGGCCCAAATTGAAATGGGGAGAAGCTGGGAAATGAGAATCACATGTTATCCAGCAAGGAGAGCACCTTGGGTGTGGTTTGTGATGGGGTCCCTTCCTACTGTGTGAGGGAAGGTCCCATGGCCAGGCACAAGATGCTGCAAGGGGAAGGTTTTACATGTTCAAAGGGGGCTTTTTTTGCATATGGTTCCTAAAGCAGCTGCACAAATTGGTTTTCAGAAGAGACTCCTCAATTTTCTCCCAGGCCTGTCACATTTGGGGTCTCTGTGTGGGAGTTCCCACACTCCTGCGGAGAGGGAAAAGGCGAATTCCTTTCTGGGTTGTGTATCAGACAGGGGCATGGATGCCCTGGGGGGCCAGGGGAGGATTATTTCCCTTCCTGCTTTGCTCCCAATGCTTTCTTTAGTGGCCCAGCATCTCCCAGGATCACACTGTCACAGCAAACCCACGTGTGTCACCACCCATGGGTGGGACCGACATCACCCAGTGCTCCCACCTCAGGGGCTTCCCCAGAGAGCTGCAAACAGATCATCACCAAATCGAAGGTTCTAATCTTGTGTAGATTGTTCACATCTCAAGCTCAAAAATGTTCCTCTTCTGAGGGAATTCCTGTGCCTGAGGCAGTGGAGAAACCCTCCGTGGCACAGGGAGAACTCTGAGCATTGGTGATGAACAACTTTTGTCACTGTTATTTGTTTTCTACAATCTTGACTCTGACACTCCTCAGGCATAACACGAGAAATCTGTCACCTGAGAGGCCCAGTGTAATAATCCTTGTAGGAGACTCAGGGAAGCTTTAGGCCTCTCACTTGATATTCCTGAGCATCCCCCCAGCACTGCAGCAGCACCCAAAGTCACCATTTTCGTTGAGTATTAATTTGCCCTGATCCGATTGCTAATGCTAATAGGATTCAGGAGTTTGCCAAATCAAGGAACTTAAATTATATCTGCTAAAAAAAGGAGCGTGTTTTGGTGGGAAAGGATTTTTCTTGATTACATTTGTTGAGATTTATGTTAGTTCTGGTCAAAGTGAAACTACCAATTAAGGACTTCACTGGTTACTGTCACAGTGGTGTAGGGCAGTGGAATAAAAACGAGTTTAAATCTGTTTCTGTCCTGTACCACTGGTAACTGCAGTGGGAAACAAGAGTTTGAGAGCTGGGGGAAACGGAGAACTGGACTCCAAAGAATCTGGTCTGAAGCACGATCCTGGGTATAGAAACAGAGTTTGAAGCTGGTTGTAAACACCCCAAAGAGGGCATTTGTGAGGAACATCTCCACTTCTGACCTGAGCTCCCAGTGCATCCCAGCCAGTTGCTGATGGAGAAATTTATTTGTGTTTGTGTTTCTTAAACTTCTGCCTGGAGCTCTGAGGGCTGTGCTGCTGCAGCACCATTGTTCAGTGAGGTGCTGAGACTCCAGCACAGGGTGCCCAGAGCAGCTGTGGCTGCCCCTGGATCCCTGGCACTGCCCAAGGCCAGGCTGGAGCCGCCTGGGATAGTGGAAGGTGTCCCTGCATGGTGGGGGTGGAATTGGATGAACTTTAATGTCACTCCCAACTCCAACCATCCTGATGATTTTTCCATGGACTTACTGAGCAGATAATTTGCCGCACACACACTCTGCATCCATTTAGGCAGCAATATAAACAGTAGCCTGCTCTTTTTTCCTTGCCCAGTATTTATTAGGTGCCACGCTCCTGCTAAGCTTTAATTTCCCTTCCCTTTGTGGAGCAGAGCAGGGATGGGGGGAGGAGCAGCTTCCTCTTGGGAAGCTAAATCTGCAATCAAGTTTTGCAGGCAGCTCAGCTCGGAGGAAAGGAGACATATTGTGGGCTGGCTGAGCTGTGCTTTCATGTCTGGAGGCTCTGTTAGGCTGCACTCGTGGTGACACTTTGATAGACTGACACCGAGAACATTTTGTTCACACAGGAGTCGAAAGAAGTTAATACAAGTGATGTGCCTTTTAGCCTCCCTCCCTGCCAGCCACACATTGTGTTTTAAAATAAAACCTGGAAATTCGGGTGTGAAAATATGTAGTGGGAAATGTGGCGAGTCCCAGCTTGACGACTGATTCAACAGCTCCTCTTGATTTGGATTTAGACAATGCCTCCTCTCCTGTGGAATTAATAATTATAATGGTGGTGATCATCATCATAGTCAAATAAATAAGAAAAATAAAAAAGTGTTTCAGTAGAGCCAGATATTAAAACACGCTTTGTTGTGCTCCTTGAGGATGTATTAATACAGCTTTTACATCTTCTACCAAAGCCAAGGGTCGTTCACTCTGAAATGCATCTTTTCTCCTAAAGGTCAGCATAAAATCAAGTTCATCCCAGAAATGGTGGGGCCGATCCTGGAGATGACTCTGATCCCAGAAACGGAGCTGCGGAAAGCCACGATCCCCATCTTCTTTGACATGATGCAGTGTGAATTCCACTCCACCAGGAGCTTCCAGAGGGTAAGCAGAGAGCTGCAGACATCTCAAGTTTAAAGTGAGGGAGATTTGGCTGTTCTTTGACAAAACATAAGGAGTTCTGTTATTTCTCATTTTTTTCTAAGGAATAATAGAATTATGGATTTGCTTATTTCCTATAACTCCTGAGGGACTGTGGAGTTTTCATCTGTGGGTTTGAAGTGGTTATTGAAGGAGAAATTTGCATGTAGTAAATGAAACCTTTGGTTATGGCACAGGAGCAAAGACAGATGTCTTAAATTGTCACTGTGACTCACACAAGGAGTTTGCTCCTGAGATAAATTGGACATAAAGGAAGCGTGATAATGTGGCAAAAGTGTAACTTGTAAGGATTTATCGTCTCTACTCTCTTATAATTCTGATTTTCCTTACCATTTTATGGATTTTGAAGAGGAAAAAAACAATCCAGCACTGTCAGTGCTTCTTCTTGCTCTACAGGCACTGCAAAATCTCAAATAGTAATGGAGCATTTTTATTCTATTTGATTTGAACCTGCTATGGGGAGCCCTTGAATACACACACACACCACCTTTTCCTGATAGCTTCAACTTTTGAAAGACAAGTGGAGTGAAAGAAAGTTTCCTGATATCATTCATCTGACATTGCTTCCCTTGAAACTTTGCCTATGGATTGAGTTTAAGACTAGTTAGGCCAGGTAGGGTTTGGACTAAGCCAGTGGAGCTCCTTCCCACTGAGAGCTTTCTGTCAGTTCAGGATATGACCTTGGGAATTTTGTAATAAAGCCTGACACATGTTGTTTGCTTTTTTCCCTTTCTGTTAGCAGTTTTCTTTCTTGGATGAAAAACCTTATCCTTTTCCACACTTTTCTTGTGAACTGCTATTGGGAAGCAGCTCTTAATAAATCTGTAGGCAGAGTAAATGAAAATCTGCGTGGAGAGACTTAAGCAAGGGAAATGGCATCAGCTTTATTGCTCTGATTTGTTTTGTGCTGGATGGTGTGTGGAGAGGTTGTGAACTGTGTTTTGGCTTCATCCAATTACTGCATAATCATTTTTTCTCATGTTTGACTCCAGTGCTACTGTAAAGATTGAAATGCTCACTGGGATGCCATTCAAACAGTTTCCTGTCAGATGCTCTCTTTTGTTGCTTGTCATTTTTTATTTGTACAATTATATAGATCATGAAAAATCCGAGGGTGACTTCATAGCTAAATTTATGGCCCTCAATTTTCCTGACAGAAGGAAACCAGCTTTGTGTGGAATAGTTGGCTGATTTTAATAAATTAATGTCTTAAATATTTCACTTAGGGAGGGTTTTTTGCCATTTGAGAAGAAAAATGCCTCATCTCCAAGTCAGAGATGTCTGGGGTTGTACTTGACATAAGATTTCCTGTGGCAGTGTAGGTTCTTTAAGGATGTAGCACTGACAGGAGAGGTGCAGAGGGAAAAACCCCCTTTTCCATGGGTTTGGAGGAACCAGCCACATCCTACAAGGAATAATCCATCTGTCCATTGACCATGCAGTTCTGAGTTTGCTGAGTATCTCAGGCTGGCCTTTGGGGAAGGAAGATCACAGGCTTGGGAAAAGCAGAGGGTTGAAGGAAAGTCTAGGCTGGATGGGACCTCAGGAAGTAACGTGGGCCTTGGGCTGGGTTATCTGGGACCACCTGAAGCTCAGTTTGGAATATCTCCAGTGAGGGTTGTTTGAACATTTCTCTGGGTGAGCTATTCCAGTGTTTAATCCTGGCTTTTGGAAGGTGTCCTTGCCTGTGGCAGCGGGTTTGGAATGATACAAGGTCCCTTCCAACCCCAGCCATTCCAGGATTCTGTGATTCAGACTTTCTGCTTTTTATTTCCTGATGGAATTTCCTTGGATCCGCTTCTGCCTGTTTCTGCTTCCATCTTCTCTCTGAGCACCATTTAGGTGTTGGAATGTTTGAGTTGGGATTTTCTCTGGGCTGAAAAACCCAATTCCTTTAACCACTGCAGGTTCTGCAGCACTCTGCCCGTGTTGGTGGCCCTCCTTCATCCCATCTCCAGCTTGTCAGGGTCTCTCTCAGCTGGTGGGTCAGAGCCAGACATGGAATTCCAGCCATGGTTCAACAAGTGCAATAGTCCTGTTGCTGCTTTGGCCATGCTCTTGCTGGTGCAGTCCAGGACACATTTAGGCTCCATTGAAGGGTGACACTTTTTTTCATGTTCAGCTTGGTAAATTGGCTTTTTCCAGTCACCTTCTTGCTCTTTGTGTACCTGGAAAAACCTCCCATGAGATCTTGCTCCATGGTTTCCTCAGGAGCTGAAGTGGAGCTGCCTGGTCTGTAGATTCCTCACTCATATTTTTGTCTCTTTTGTGTTGAAGTGATACAAATAGATATAATATATATTTTTTTCAATATTACCAGTACCTAGGCAAGCTTTGATGCTTAATGGTCAATGTAATGTGCTGCTTTAAATCCTTTATATGCAAGTACCAATTATCCTTGTCCAGCACTGCTTCCAGAGAGAACTTCCAAATGGCATGGTTGGCTGCTGTTAAACTAATCTGCCAGAAATCCAATTATCTAACCTTATTAGTCACATCAACAAGGGTTTAGATTGGCTCCACTTCTCCAGCAGATGTATCAACCTCATGATTTGTGGGGGAGGAATTGCAGGTTTTTGCAGGCCTCTGTTGCTGTGATGGTTTGTGTGATAAACAGGCAGTTTTTCCCTGTGGTGGTTTTCATTGCAGGAGGATTTGGGTTTGCCTGGTAAAACCAGGAACAGACAGAAGGGCTTATTTTTCTTCTCCCAGTGTATTTAGAGACAACAAGATAAATAAATTCTCCTTGTTTTTACAGAACTCTATTAAGGCTGACTGAATTAAAAGCTGGAGTTGCCCATTTTGTCCTCTCTCTCTGAAGGTGCTTTGAAGCCTTTATAAGACTTCAAAGTAGCCTCAAAGCAGGACTCCCATCCTAAAAACCGTGTGGGACTGAAGCTTCAATGTGGAAGGAAATGCCTCCTTCTCCCCTTGGCGTCTCCCTTGGCCAGTTTTGGGAGCAGAGCCTCCGGATCAAAGGGAATTTGTCAGAGCCACGGGAGCGATGAAAGAGAATTGGTTTGGTTGTTCAGGGCCTGCTCAGGTGAGCAGGATGGATCCTGTGACAGCAGGAGGGAAAGCTTCAGGTGAAACAACCCTGCAGCTGGAATGTGGAATTTGGAGTGATGCCTCAGGTTTCAGCTTTTATATTTTTCACATTCTGAGCTACTTTAGTGTGAGGGTCTGGGCTCCATATCAGGGATGGTGAGCTCTGTGCACAGAGCAGGGACACAAAACAATTCCTGCTCCAGCTGGGGACCAGGGACAAATGATCCAAACCTCAGGCCCAAGAGCACAAACAACGTGGGCTGAAGAGAGAAAAACAAGAAGGATGGGACTGGATGGGCTAAAGCTGGAACTGGACAATGAACTCCAAGGTGCAAATGGAGCAGAACTGATCAAAGTGCCAGAGCCGTGCCCGGTGTCCATTTTGTGCCCATTTTGGTTCCTCTTGGGTGCAGCCCTGGCTGGGCTCTTGTGCTGCCCAAGGTGGATCCATGGAGGAAATGCTTTGAATAAATCCCTGCTTTATTCTGAAACTCTGCCCAGCCTCTGCTCTGGGGCAGCCTGCACAGGGCAGCAGGAGCATGGAAAGCTCCTGGTGTCAGTGCCTGTTGCTCCCAGCTGTGCTTCATTGCTCATTTCCTACCAGCACTCTTTGCATAAATTTTAACTCACCTTTTCTGGACCTGTGTCACTGCTGATACCACATTCTGCTTGTTTGGACTTGAGCCCATTTCCAGCATTTAACAATAAATCTCAGTATAACCAAACAGTCACACCAGCATTTTGATTTTCACATGCTGGTTATTGATGAATTTCACATGGATTTAATTCCCCTTAGTTAGACGTTTCCTCGAGTTTATCTGATCTCTCTTGGCTTTCAGAACCTATAATTCCTTATTGAAGTTTTTTTGCCACTGGATTAACTCTCTTTCCCTGTGCTGTGTATCTGCAGACAGGACACAAGTAAATGACTGCCCCACTTCCTGTGATCCCACTGAACATTCAAATCCAAATAACTAATCCCACACAAAGGATGGGTTTCAATAAGTAAGATTTTCTAATTACCTACAGTTGAAGTGTAAATGTGTACGTTTTTCTTAATTTCTGGCCTTTTGGAAAATATCAGTAATCCTCTCTCACTCCACCTGGAGAGCAAGAGGGAAAGGTGATGCAGTGGCCTCCAAAGTGATCCCACCATTTTGAATGGCTCCAGATCTGTTTCCCAGCTGGAATGCTGTGGAAAAATAGGAAAGAGAACAGACAAAACCATTGGGAGTAACTACCAACTTTCATAAAAACCTCTGAGCAAAGCTTTGCTGTACTTTGGTGCCTTTTCTGCATTAGGACTAATTTCTGGTGGTGTGATCTGTCACTTGAATTTTATATGGCAAATTCTTATTAGCCCACATCAAAATGAATTTATAGCAGCTCAGAGGCTGGAAGTCCTCCTCATCTACAGCAAAATTAACTTGTCAGCCAGTGCTACAAATTCAGCCTTCCTTGAGGTGAACCCAAGCCCAAAAGTGATCAGTTGAGTTGAAATGAGATGGCTCACCCTGATTTATTTGCTCCGGGTGGGAGATTGTCACAGACAGAGAAAACACTGGATGTGCTCTTTGCTCAAGTTCAAACTCTCATCCTAAAGAGAAGCCCAGATCTTGATCAGCTGTGAGGAAATGTGGATAAAAATGTCCTGTAATCTTCCTGGTATCACCCCTTGAGCTTTCAGTGTCAGCAGGAGGATGTGAATGTGGCTCACTGATGGTGCAGATATTCCCCCTAAGCCTCCAGGAAGAGCCTCAGTGAGTGGCACTGGCTCTAATGGAAACATTGGAGATTTGGCACTTCTTCATTTGAGACTAAATCCCATCAGAATAATTGCAGGCTTATTTATGCATTAAATTAAATGTAATGCATTTTAAAAAAACCTCAGTGCATTAGGAAAGAAAAAGAGAGAGAAAAGGAAAAATGGAGTTTATCAACAGATGCCAGGTGCAGTGTCCCAGAGCCACTGGCTTGTGCAGCTCCAGGGTCACATTCCTGCTCCCATCATGGGGAATGATAAACCTCCAAGCTGCATAAACCTCAGCTGCTATTGCTAAAACCTTCCTCTGTGGAAAGACCACAGAAGGAATTTTAACTGATATTAAATAACATTTATTCATTTGGCTCAGATGATCGGCATCACAGCGACTCCATGAGAAATATCAGGAATGGCTGAAGAGCAAAGATATTGTTAATAATCCTTTAAACCCCCAAAATGCCACAAATCTGGCTCTGTTCAGCCCAAGAGGCTGTTAGGGGAAATGGCCCAACAAAGCGTGGATTTACAGAGGTTTAAGTAAAACTGATAGTGGGAAGATCCTCGAGATCCTGCATGACAAATGTAATTGCTCTTCTCTCTCTGAGTAATCTCTTCCTAAAAAATACATCACCTGCAGGGCTGGGGCTGGCAGCAAGTGTCATTTTTCACATTGGGTTAGAAAGTCAATTTTATTCTGGGCTCATTAGGGAACAGGATTTTTGTGACTTCTCTGTTTCATCATTGTGTTGTTTCAGTGTTTTACTCAATGCTCTGGTACTGTGGGAGCAAGCTTGGTTCTGGGAGGGGGTGGATTGCATTATCCTGCCTTTTCTCATTTTCCTGTCATTATTTTAATAATGGATTTATTGTACTCGCTGTGACCAGGGGCAGGACCTGAGGGAACAGCTGGAGCTGGGCCAGGGCAGGTTTAGGCTGGATTTAGGGAAAGGTTCTTCCCCCAGAGGGTGCTGGCACTGCCCAGGCTCCCCAGGGAACGGGCACGGCCCCCAGGCTGCCAGAGCTCCAGGAGGGTTTGGACAATGCTCTCAGTGGGATTTTTGGGGGGTCTCTGCAGGACCAGGAGCTGGACTGGATGATCCTTGTGGGTCCATTCCAACCCAGAATATTTTATGATCCAGACAACCCATCCTTTCTCCACGGGTACATTATGTGCAGTTAATATCACCTGCAGATTCCAAGTACATCTCTTGACATTTACAGAATGTTGATACTCTTTGTTCTTGTGCAGGGGGCCCCTTGCTTCTCCTCAGCATCCTCATGGGTGGCTTAAGCAAGTGACAGTGAAAGAACCTGGTGACAACTGTTCTGTCACCAAACTCCCACTGGGAGCACTGGGCTCCCATTCCCTGCCACGGGCTCCCAGCTCGCCCAGCCTCTCCTGCTGAGATCTGTCTTTAATCCTGTGGCTCTCTGTGCTTATTTAATGAAGAATTAGGAATTAGGTGACTTCACTGATTCATTGCAGAGCAGCAGGCCTAGAGTGAGCCTTCCTTCACTAACAGTTCACATCCATTCCTAGCAGCAACAGCTAAAACCCTCTGTAATCATAAAAAATCCAGGGAATTACCCAGTTTGCATTTAAAACATATTCTGATGGCCCCTTAAGTTTGCATCATTTTAATATTGCCCAAATAAAATTATTCTAGAGTTGTTTGAAACTACTCCCTTCCCTTCTGCAGGGTTTATTAACAGCTTTATCAGGTTGTGTCCTCCAGTTAGTGTCGGTGTGCTAAAAAGGGGTGCCAAGGATGCTGGGGGTGCACCCAGCAGGGTTATCCAGCCTCAGGTGTTGCCTTTCCTCTCTCAGGGAGCTTCCAGCATTTTTGTGTTTAGTTCTGTCACTGGGGACATTGTGTGTCTCCTTTCTCCCTGCCCTCAATTCCTGTCCTTAATCTCGTTCTTTAATTTTCCGTAATGCAAATATTTACACTTCATTTAACAGCACCACCAATGATTCCTTTAACCAGAGAAGTCCTTGTAGGGCACGAGATCATCGTGGAGAGTCTAAAACCAGAGACTGCAAACTCCAAAAGTCAATCAAGCTTTAAACCAGGGGCTGAACATCTCACTGAGGCATCCAACCAATCTGTGAGGCATTGAGGCTACAGTAATAAAGTGAAATATTTGCCAGCTGATTATTTACGCTTGCTTTGTTTAATTACAGTTCGAAAACGAGATCATCACCAAACTGGATCACGAAGTGGAAGGAGGCCGTGGAGATGAGCAGTACAAAGTGTTATTTGACAAAATGTGAGTGTTGATCAGCAGCAAAATTTATGTCACGGGGAAGTCAGGAGAGAGAGCAATTAGACTACAATGAACTTTGTAGCCCAGAAATAATTAAAATTTGTTAACGATGCGCAATATTTAAAACCGCACCTGAGTCAAGGTTTTTCTCTGCGTGTGATTAACAAGGCGAACTTAATTGGTTTTTCAGTCTCTTGGAGCACTGCAGGAAGCACAAATACCTGGCAAAGAGCGGGGAGACCTTTGTGAAGCTGGTGGTGAGGCTGATGGAGAGGCTGCTGGACTACAGGACCATCATGCACGACGAGAACAAGGAGAACCGCATGAGCTGCACCGTCAACGTGCTGGTGAGCAGCAAACGCACCTCAAATCGCCACAAATCACTGCAAAATCACCTCAAAATCACTGCAGTCACCACAAATCACTGCAAAATCACCACAAAACCACCCCAAATCACTGCAAAAATCATCACAAATCACTGCAAAGTCACCACAAATGACCATAAATCACCACAAAATCACTGCAAAATCATGACAAAACCACCACGAATCACTACAAAGTCACCACAGAATCATCACAAAATCACCACAAATCGCTACAAAATCATCACAAATCACAGCAAAGTCACCACAAAATCACCCAAAAAGTCACTACAAAATCACCACAAAATGGCCACAAAATCACCACAACCACTACATCACCCAAAAAACTACCACGAGGCTACCACAAAACCACCAAAAATCACTGCAAAATTGCCACAAGTCACCATAAAACTGCTACAAAACTGCCACAAAATTGCCAAAAAATCACTACAAAATCACCAAAATTCACAACTACCACATTACCCAATAAAACACCACAAAACTACCACAAAACGATCAAAAATCTCCACAAAATCACAACAAAATCATTATAAAATCACCCAAAAATCACCACAAAACCACCATAAAACCACTACAGAATCACCAGAAAATCACCCAAATCTCCATTACCCTCAGAATTCTGCACCTTTAACAAAGGGTTTGTGTCAAGCATAGTGTTGGGATTCTTGGGGAAATTTGGAATACTTACCATTTTTTTCCCATTTTTTTCCTGTTTTGGTGAAGGCAAAACTGTGAAAACATGGATTATCCCTTCTTTAATTGTTGATACAGCAAGATTTAAGGAGAAATGTTACCGGGCCTGTTCATTGACATTTACAATTGATGTATAAACAACTCTGTGCTGAAAACCGCTTGACAAACAGAATGTCAGAGTTCTCTGCCATTTACTCCCAAAATTTCCATGGATTTGCAAACCCAGTTATATTCTGCTTTCTGCTCAGCCCCTTTATTCAAATTATTTGAAGGAATTTAAGTTTAGTATTTCATTCATGGCTTGTTTTCCTTGCTGATAGGAAATTTCCTCCTCTTAGATCCTGAAATCTTGGAGTGTCCAAGATACTCCATACACAAATCTTGGTCTGTTTGGGCTGGAGTTGGATGCAATAATTGTCCCCCTTGTGCTCACACATCATGGTCTTTGGTGAAGATTTAGAAAATGAGATTTTACAGCCCAAAAATCAGCACCCATGAAAAATAGCTTTCAGAGACCCCAAAATAATGTGGACTAAATTTGCTTTTTCCACTAGCACTGTTTGCCACAGAGAATTCCAAGCTTTCCTCCCCAAATCATCATCAAAGCTTTGATTTTGCTTAAATACATGAGGCAGAGCCAGTGTTTATCATTTATGAGATGTGGCTGATGGATTTTGTTCAGGAAAGAGCAGAGTAAATAGTTTGCAGCTTTTTTTTTTTTTGCATCTAGTGCAGTGCTGGCCTCGTGCAGCGCAGCCTTTATACTGCCCCATCTCATCAGCCATAAACAAAACTGTGCCCACTGGAGCAGGAGAGGAGATGGAGACATCAAATCCGAAATTGGGCGTTTATTTTTGGTTTGTTTTTCCTCTCTTTGCACATCAGAAGGCATCAGAATGTTTGGGGAGTGGGCAAAGAGGAGGGACTTGGAGAGTTGTGAGCAGCTGGAGATGCAGCAAGGGCTGTTGGGCTGCCCACAGAAAGGTCACGGTGTCCTCCTGAGAAGAACCCTGGTGGAAAATCCTGCCAGGTCTCCAAGCAGGATGGGAAGCAACACATCACAGTCACCATATATCACGTTTTTATCTTCTTTTTCTTTCCCAGGGTTGGGATTAAATGTGTGAGATGGTATTTCTTGTTTGGACTCAGATGTTTATGAGTTCTTGTCTGTCACAGTCTCACAAACCCTGAGGTCTACAGCACTTCATGCTAACAAATTAAAAATTGAGCCCTGTCTCTCTCTCTACAAGGCCTTTTAAGGATAAACTGTCCAATTAAGAAATGACAAATAAATTATTTTTACTTTTAACCCAATAACAACCACCCGTGGCCCACAGGGGACAGCCGGGGGGGTCGGGCTCTGCTCCCAGGGACAGGGACAGGAGGAGAGGGAACGGCCTCAGGCTGGGCCAGGGGAGCTCAGGGTGGAGATTTGGGAAAATTCCTTCATGGAAAGGGCTGCCCAGCCCTGGCACAGCTGCCCAGGGAAGTTTGGAGTCCCCATCCCTGGAGGGATTTAAAATCCCATTTAAAATGTGAATGTCACACCGGGGGACATGGGGCAGTGGTGGCCTTGGCAGTTTGTTTTCTGAATTGAACCCAAAACTAATAGGCACTTATATCAACTGAAATACCCCTGGAATACCCATCATTCCTCTGTGAAATGTGAATTCTGTCTTGCATTAAAGGGATCACTTTTGTATTGGATTTATCCCTCTTTTAGTGCCTCTTCAAACTTCTTTAATTTAGCATTGAAATATGTTTATTTCAGTGAAGAAGGACTTTCTTGGTACTTTGTTTTCTTAGATATATTTTAAATTTTGGAGGCAAACTTGAAATTAGATTCAGAAATGCCTTGAATCTCTCCTCTAGTTTATCATATTTTGCATTTACAATATTTGCACTGTTAACCAGTTTATCTCAAGGCTAGAGGCACTCAGAGGAGAGCAGTGCTAGTGTGTGACATGTGAAACCAGATAAATGACACTAATCTAACTTTGTATTTCCAAGGAAACTGCTGGAATCCAAGAGCAGATCATGTATTGCTTGACTAAGGTTCAGAGTTTTCAATCCATAGAACAACTGTTGCTTAAATATTACAGGTTTGTTGTATGTTAGAAAATTTTCAGCTTAAAATGGTTAATGATGTGTGACTTGCAAAAATGCCAGCAGCAAAGTTCTAGTGGTCTTGTTCTTGCAAATCCTTAAGCTTTGCAATGAGGTAGAAGCCCTAAAACATTGCAACATGAAACATCCCAACATTTGATTTTCTGAGTTAAATAACTTGTGTTCCATCACTGGAGGCAAATTTCATTTTGCAGTTTGGAGGTTGACATTACGCAATTATGAATTTTTAATTTGGAGCGTGTTCTGTGTACATTCCAAAGTGTGAAATCAAAGACTTTGTAACCAAATTATGTTGTTTTTCAGAATTTCTACAAGGAGATCGAGAGGGAAGAGATGTACATAAGGTTTGTAAACATGACTGGTGACAAACTGCCTGACACAGGCTCTGTAATTGGGGAAATTAAGTTCATATTAAGCAGTCACTTGGAGGCTGGAGGAGAGGAGTAATGAAAAATCACACCTTGGCTGAACCTGCAGTAATTCAAAAGCTTATCTGCACTGAGAACAGAGTGCTGGAAGTGAAAGTCAGGAGATTATCTCTGTCCCCTTTCTCCAAGGCCTTCAGTTCCATTACAGTGAGCACTGAAATACTCAGGAGCCAGAATTCTTCTCTTGGTGAAAAAAACAAATAAGGCAAAGGCTGAGCAAAGAACTGATGTTGCCTCCTGGTGAGGTACAAAATATGTGACTTGGAATAAAAACAACTCTTAAATAGTACCTGACTGATACTTATTTTAAATTTACAGCTTTCAAAATCTCTTTTCAGACCAAGTAAACATGTAAATATTGTGCTTTCTGTAAACCTCAGGGTTCACAGCCCCCCATTTGTGCTTTGGCTGACTGTTCTTACACAGTTGTGCTAAAATGATGAAGTTTGTGTTTGCAATGCTATTTTAGGTATCTAAATGTGACTCATTATTCATTCTCAGGTGCTTGTTATATTTTCAGAAGAATTTTCACTTGTCAACTCTCTTCCTATTGTTTAGATGGTTTTAATTGGTCTTTCAGAAGTTTGCAAGAAGAATAGGAAATGGCAGGATTGATAATTTCACAAACACGTGAAGTTATTTCTTATTATTTACATCTGTCCTGGTCAGCATCTCTATAAAGACAAATTGTCTCTCAGTGTCAAACCACCATCCAAATTCTCTCCCCATTTCTGTTAACAAACTTGTAATGAATATCAAACTTGAAAGGATTTTCACGTTTTTTCAAAATATAATTTTTAATAGTTTTGTGGGGACTGTTTTTGAATGTCAGTGTAAAAACAGTCAAACAAGTGAAGAGAATCCCCTGCCAGAGGTGTGATGATATTGAAGTTAAAGAATGAATGACTTTCTGTCCCCAAAGCTGAATTTAAAAGTGCTCTGTCTTGCACAAAATCTGGATTGGATTTATTACTCACCACAAGTCATTTTCACTGTGTTCACTCAAAGACTGGACTTGATGGTCTTGGAGGACTTTTCCAACCTTAATGATCCCATGGTTCCCTGAGTGCCCCTTAAAAACAACCCAGTGGAAATGCAGATGGTCCTAAATGTTGTCTGCACACAGAAATGGGAACTTTAACCAATCCCACAAATATTTACTCGTTTGAAGATAGACTTGAACTCTTGTAATCTTCAAAATAAATTGTTGAGCAACATCTTAAACCCACTCTTTTTGTTGCTGGCAGGTACCTGTACAAGCTGTGTGACCTGCACAAGGAGTGTGATAACTACACAGAGGCTGCCTACACCTTACTCCTGCACGCAAAGCTCCTCAAGGTAAACCCCAAAACACATCCTGAGTCTGGGAAATGCCAGCAGCAGCCAGCCAGGGGGGTGTTTGTCACTCACAACATCTGCACTTGGAGCTGATGAACAGCTCTGGACACATGGAGTTCATCCACAGAGGAAAGCAGCAATTCACTGGATGGCAGAGGTGGATCTTGAGCTGGAGTGAAGGGAATGTGGTCAAGTCAGCACCACAAAATCTAAATTTCAAATATCCAGATTGTACAATAGTGAAAGCCTCTAACCAGATATTTTAGTAAATGAGCCTTCCACAGGTCTTTTGTGCAAGGAGTGCTGGAGCCCATTCTCAAGTGCTCTTGGGTGTCTGTAACCAATTCAGTTTGGATTTCAGAAAATTATAGAGAGATTCAAATGGCCTTTTTTCCCAAGGTTATTCCTTTAAGAGGTGCATATAATTTTAATGCACTGTTACCCAGTTTATAGCACATTTGAAGAGGCACAACAATGTTGCTCCTCTTCAAGGAATGTTTGGTGTAGCCTGCAATATGCACAAATAACATGTTACCTGCAGAAAGTGCCTGAAATAAAGCATTTGAGTGTTTAACACTATCCACTGCCAGCCAGAAATGGACTGAAGCTGTACTTAGAAGCATTGATCTCCTGAGAACATTCTGGAGAGATGTTGTCTCTAACATGCAGCTTTTTTACGTGCTGATGTCACAAATGTGGGAGCAGGTACCCACTTTGCTCTCCTGGTTATCATTTAGGAAGATGCTGCTCTTGCCAGCAGACACTTGTGTTGTGAAATCCCATTTAATACAGCTGAATCATCACTGAATTCCTAGGTTTATGTTTTCATTTTGAAAAGCAGTTAACGGGAAAAGGAAAAATCTCAATGTGATAAGAATTAGAAGTTTTGGAAGAGTTTGATTTAGTGCAGTTTGTCTTCCTCACATTTCACAACCTGCAGTAAAATCTTTCTCCCTTGAGGAGTGCTGGATCTCTTTCCACTCCCCTCAAGGACACGACCCCCCAGGGGCAGAGAGTCAGGAACAGAATAAATGGGAATTTCATTTTCCCCTTGATCTCCTGCTCATTCCAATGGCAAGTGGATTGCAGCCTCCTGATCCAGGGAAAGTTTCCCTTCCCATGGCAGGGGATGGAACAGGATGGGCTTTAAGGTCCCTTCCCACCCAGAGCAGCGTGGGATTGTGTTGCTGCACCCTGCTGTGCTCATGGGGCCCCTCTTCAGCCAGGAAATGGATCTCATCCTCAGCAGCCAACTCTTCTTAGCAATCCTGGCTTTAACTTCAGCAATCCCCAGCAAAGTGTGAGTGTCAAAAATCTATCTGGAAAAGTTGAAAAGGGGAAGGTGTTAAATGAGATCCTTCTGATGGATGCACTGAGAATTATTTGTACTTCAGAGCTGAGTAAACTGCATCCAAGCCATAAAAAGACTAAATATGATGCAGAGTGTACATGTGCAATTTAAATTAAGACACTCTGAAATGTATTTACTGTATTTTAAAACCACTAGAGGGTTATTACACAAGGAAACATCTCTAAAATTCATCTGGGGTGCAGAAGCACTGTGCCCACTTCACATGGATGAACCTTTTAGACAGGATGAAGGATTTGTTCCCTTCCACAGGGGCTGTGTTCCTGAGTAAATGGTGGAATAAACCATGCCATAAAACATCACTCAAAATTTCACCTGGCATGGCTTGGACTTGTTAGACAATTTACTTTCTGTGACCCCAAATTAGAGTTTAGCCAGTTGTGGCTTTTCCTAGGGAATGTGTTCAGACAGCAGGTGAGTGTCTCACTTAATGTGCTCCTTTGAATTCACTGGAAGAACTTCATGGGAAGAAATATCCATTTTTCTTTCCTTCTAGTACAAATCAATAGCAGACAGCAAATGCCTGGGTGGGATTTGTCACAGGTTTTCATCCCTGAGTGGATGTTTGTTTATAAATATAATTTCATTAGAGGCTGGAGTTACTTCATTATAAAAGTGTATCAATCTCTGTCTCAATCCCTGCTCCTGCAGCCCTTAGAGGAGGAGGAGTTCAGTGTTGCCTGAGGAGCAGCAATATTGGGGGGTGTGTAACTGAGCAATTGAGGTTTTCTGTCAAGCCTCAGGACAGGATTTCCAATGACACTGATCATGGGCAGATATTTCATCCCACTGATTTTAATGGGATCACATCGAGGGCAAGACTGAGGGCATGTGAGAATTTCACCTTTAAATCTGCAAGAAGGCTCTGTCTGTGGAGAGAGGCCAAATTACTGCAAGCTGATGAAGCACACTCAAGAAAAGAGACTTTTATTGTGTTTTCAGCCCTTTTTCTCACAACTGAGGTTCAAAACTAACAGAAGGTAGCAGCTCTTGGCATGTTGAAAAAAATGCCATCACATTGCAGGCTCCAGCAGGTTTGTGTTGCTCAGAAACAGAGTTCAGAACAGAGATGTCTGCATGACCCAAACACAAACATTTTGGCCAAATCAAGAAGTGATTGGGTGAAATTTAATAATATATAGGAGGTAAAGTAGCAATAATTCTGGAAATGAATCTTGGAGTTGCTCAGAGAAGCTCTGGCTGCCCCTGGATCCCTGGAACTGTCCCAGGCCAGGTTGGACACTGGGGCTGGGAGCAGCCTGGGACAGTGGGAGGTGTCCCTGCCATGGCAGGGGTGGGAATGGATGGGATGGGATGGGATGGGATGGGATGGGATGGGATGAGCTTTAAGCTCCCTCCCAACCCAAACCATTCTGTGATTCCTATGATTGACATCTTTCCCTTGATCCATTAGGGATTTACTGGAAGAGCCAGAGCTGCTAATTGCAGACAGGCTGGCTAAAGTTAATTATGCTTTCCCTGCCTCAGAAGATCCTCAGTGAGTTTGAGCTGTCTCATTTCCCTGCCTGCAGCCCTTCTCTTTGTGTTGGTGGGTTTGGCTCCAGGCTTTCTCCCACATGAAGTGTTTGTTGTGTCCCCAGCAGCAGGCCAAGGTCACTCTCATCAAACTCACCGAGGAGAGGAGGCACCTCCAGAAGCTCCTTTCCAGCTGATGGGTGTAATTAGCCTCCAATTACAGCATCCAAACAAATGCTCCTTGTGCCCAAGGAAGCAAAGGGCACAGCTGTGAAAAAACCCTTTGTTGGTGCATTAACTGCAGTATTCTTCTTTGAATTAAGCCCCTCTCTTTTATTTCACTTCAGAACTCATACCTTTGGATTTGCTTTCACTTTTCCCCTTTTTTTTGTGTGATTTAGTGGTCAGAAGAAGCATGTGCAGCACATCTTACCCAGCGGGATGGATACCAAGCTGCTACTCAAGGACAGCTGAAAGATCAGCTCTATCAAGAAATTATCCATTACTTTGACAAGGGCAAGGTAAAAAGGGAAGAAAAAAAGTGCAAATGGATTTCATTGCTTTTCTCTCAAACTTATAAATTTAATAGTAAACATAGTTTGCATCCAGTGACCTTCAGGAAGCACTTAGAGATAATGATATTACAAAAAAAAAGTCAAAAGAAATCAATGGTACATTTATAACTCCTCTCTTAAGGGTAAATATATGGGCATATGATGCCATGGAGTAAATAAAAAAGTGATGCATGTAATTTGGAGGACTTTTTCTGGCAGTTACAAGAGGCAACAGAATCCTTCAGCTCCCCTTGTTTTCCCTCATGTACACAAAAATAATTCCCTCAGGGCCTGGATGTCTGTGGTTCAGATCATAAATATCCTGGGATGAGGATATTTCATTGCAATTGCAGCTTTTAATGCAGAAGGAAATTGTATTTGGCATTGCTTGGTGTTGGAGAGGAAGGGGGTTAATGTGGGAGACAGGGATGGATCAGTGTTTGGATATTTCAGGAAATATTCGAGTATAGAAGTAGGAATCTCTTTATCAGAACATTTCAGAAGTGTAAACTTGGGGTTTAAAAGTAAACTCTGTAGGATGAACAGAAATTGTGTTTTCTGGTAGAATTAGAATATTATCCAGCCAGCCCACCCTTTCCAGGTGAGTTTTCAGCAGAATCAAATTAAAATCCTTCCATTATTTTGATAGGAACTATAATTTCTAGAATTTTGTTAGAAATGTTGCTTAAAAAGTCAAATTTTATAGCTTATCTTAATGCAATATTTAAAAGTCGTTAATGACTGATGCTAAAAGTTGTAGCTCTGGATTGGGGTAAAAATTATAATTCTGGACTGGGATAAAAATTGTAAAAATATAATTCTGGAGTGGTGTACAAGTGGCTGTTAGGGGCTGGTGGAGGTGGCTTGGGGCACAAAGTTCCTGCTGCCCAAAAAGCTTTTCCTGAGTTAATGAGAAGAATCTCATTTGAATGAGGGTCACAGCTGATTTTAAAGGTTATTTTAACCTTACATTCCTGTCTGGAAGGAAAATGAGGAGTTGCCTGTTTTTATTTTGTTGGTTGGTGTCTTTTTCATGGTGTCCAGGCACTGGGATTTGTTCTGCTGTGCCCAGTTCTGTGCAGAACTCAAGTGCCAGGACTCGGGTGTGATTTTTGTGTGTGTGAGGAGATGATTCATTTCCCAGCTGCTCTTTCCTACTTACAGATATTCCTCCTCTCATTTTCTGGTCACTCAAGCTGGTGATAATTTTTCACATTACTCCATGAAAAGGGAAATAAAAAAAAAATCAATATACACTGAGAATATTCATCTTGTGTAGCTTTGCAAATGTCAGGAAGCTCCAAGTGGAGGTTTCCAGTGTAGATTGAAGGTAATCCTCTCATTTGGGATGTTCTGACATTAAGTTAAATCAACTCTTGCATTCCTTGAGCAGCTTGCAAATGTAGCCCAGCAGCTGCTGTAACTCTCCATGATCACACACCTGAAACAGCCTTTGCTGTGCATTTCTGGGACACTGAAGCATGCCCAGACCAATTCCTGGGGGTCATTTTGTGCCATAATCACCCAGCTGGGTCCCTGCCTGGCACTTCACTCCAGACCCCACTTGTGTGATTTCCCTTCCCATTAAGTTAACAAGAGGTGTCAGAAGGTCCCCACCACTGGACAGCCCTGGAGGCACTTCCAGGCTTTCACAGAAGCTCAGGAGTTTTGTTTTCAAGTTTTGAGCCTGTGTCTCTCCCACCCCAACCTGCCTGATGGGCAGCTGTAAATTTGGGAAGGGAGGGACATGTGGGAGTTAGAAATGTTTTGTGGAAGAAATGGAGCAGAGGCATTTCCTAAAAATGGCTTGAAAACTTTGGCTTTTTGTTTTTTAAAGGCTGGTGTAGTTCAGCCTCTCAAAACTCAGGATCCCTTTCTCTTGGCAGGGTAATTTCCCTGGGGAATTCACAGCTTCCTTGTCTATTGAAAGCCAGCCATGAGGCTTATCCTTTAAATATTGGCATTCATGGGCAGGTGAATTTAGATTTAATCCTCCACACACAAGCTGGAATGGAGTGACCACTTCACTTCTGGCCCAGCAGTGCCTGAGAAATTTGTAAGTGAGGAAAAGGGAGCGTGGGCTTGCCCTGAAGGCAGGAATGTGGCACCTCCTGGGCTGAGTGCAAAATGCTGGCCCTCACCACGAGTGTCCCTGGTACCTGGAGTTCAAGATCCATTCAGGATTCCTCATTTTGATTTCTATTTTTAATCTGTTATTCTTAGGAAGTTTGCTGTTTTACCTGTATGTGACTTTTGATCCTTAAACCAAGCTTTTATAAAGCTGAAGTAGAACTTTCATCTTTAGGGAAGGAGCATTTTTAAGAAACAACTTCTGCATTGTTGTTCTACTTATGGATTTGATTCCTGATCTGTTACACTCTTCATTCCTTTTCTAAGCTCCTTCTTTCCAAAAGGAAGGTTGTTTCCCTGGTATAGGGATCCTTTTCTCTTCTAGATTATTCTTCTTCACTGCAGTGCATTTCCAGTCTCCTCTCCATCCCTCTTGGCTTTTGCCCTTAAAATCCTGATCCTCAGGCTTATCCCAGCAGTCCAGCCCATCCTGTGAACTGCTCTCAGGTGTTTGCTCTCTCTGTGTTTTCCTGAAGCTTTGTGATTTCCTACAAAGCCCTTAATGCAGGGACTTTACTGAAATTGTTGGGTTAGCATGTCCCAAGGCAAGAAGGGAAAATAGTGACGGGAGTAAAAGGGTGAGGGAAGGGGTGACATATTTCCTGTGGGAAGGAGCTGATGGAAATCAGTGCTGAGGAACTCCTGAATCCAGGGAATGCTCCTTGGCAAAGATGAGGTGTTGTTTTAAACCAGGTTTGTTTGTGGGGCCACAAGGGAAGCAGCAGCATTCCTGTTCCTGCCTGGTGAAATGTGGGAACAGCCACGGGCTCAGGTTGGCTGGTAATGCTGCTGCCCATAAATCAGCACAGGTTTTCCTCTGCTCCTCCATAAATTGAAAGTGTTGGTCCTGAGGAGAAAAAACTCAGTGAATGCACACTGCTCATTTATTTCTGCTCCTCCTTTCTCCCTTTCTCCTCAAAAAAAAAAGCTTTTAGTGCTTTACTGCAGCCACAGAACAGAAAATATCTGAAATTATACAGCAAATGCCATGCTTTGGCTTAAAAGGCCTTTTTTTCTGGCTCATGGGATGACATCAAATGGCTTTTTCTTCCATCTTAACAAGTGAGTGGTGAAATTCACCTGTCTGCCAAAAATCTGTGTGAGGCTCGTGGCCAGCTCAGCCCTGGAGCTGTCCTGAGAGCTGGGAAGGACAGAGAGTCTTGGGAGAGGGAGGGTACAGAGTCTGACCGTGTTCCAAATGAATATATTTATTTATTTCAAGAGTTTCCAACCTGGCTGTAGCTTGAATGCAGTACTAACAATAAAGAAATGCTGAGTTTTAGCATTTTATTTAAAATATTAAGCCTTCATGCTGGTTAATTAACGCTACCTGAAATTTAACCAGCTTAGAAAGTCCCTCACACATCAGAATATGGCACCATAATATTCTTACCCCAGACTATTTCCCTGCTCCTGACCATTAACTCTGCAGGAGCTCAGAAATACCCTGAGATCCTCCTTTGCTGCTATTAACCTCAAAAACTAAATTGGATGTTGTAGTTCTTTCTGACCAACAGGCAATCCAGCTTGAAAAATAAATTAAATCACTGGGTTTTCCCTAAAAAAGATCTGCATCTGCAAAGTCTTGCCCATAACAATTTGCAGCTCGTGTCTACACAACTAAATTTAGGCTCTGCACATTCTTCTTACCTCCTGAGTATAAAAAAACCGCATTTTCCTTCCAGTATCAGCAGCCTCTCTCCCTGGTACCCTCTCCAGATAAATTGTTTCTCCCATTAATGAGTTGTACCTCGTACAAATCCTGTGTAGTAGCTCCCTGTACAACTCATTTCTCCAGAAGACTTGCCATGTCCTGGGCAAAGCTGGGAAAGCTTCCAAGGCAGGAAATCTGCGAGGCAGCAGATTGGGAGTTATTGACCTTCAAGAATATAGATTTCATTTATCAGGATCCTGGGCCACAGCCGTGCTGTCCTCACCTGAATAAATTGGCTCTGGAGCAAACAGCTGAATTTTTCACAGGGTTGTGCAGGGGGTGTGAGACACACACAAATTCAGTTCTTGTTTCTCTGAGAATGGTGGGAAAATCTCCGGCTTTGGGTTGGTTTTCTGTCATCTTGGAAGTGTTGTGGTGCAGCTGCACGAGGGAAAAGCCAGGTAGTTCAGGAAATAGCCTCAAGTTGCAGCAGGGGAAGTTTAGGTTGGATTTTAGGAAAAGTTTCTTCATGGAAAGGGTTGACAAACAAAGGAACTGTCCAGGGCAGTGGTGCAGTCTCCATCCCTGGAACTGTCAAAAAAATGTATGGATTTTAGATCTGAGGACAGGATTTATTGTTTAACAAGGTGATGGTTGATGATTTTAGAAATGTTTCCCAGCTATACTGATCTGTGGACTCCTGGGCCTCTGGAGTTCAGGGCTCTTTCCCCTTGAGAAATGGAGTTCCATAATCCAACTTCTCATTGTTCCTCTGAAGGAAGAGCTGGACAGCTGGGGTTTCCAAACAGAGATGCTGGAGCACAGTGAGGTTTTTAAGAGGCAGTAGAAATAAAAAGTGGGTGCTTTTCTCTTAGACAGAGGTCTTGGCTGGAGAGGGACAAAGTTAGAGACTGGCAAAAATGGAAATAATTTTTTCCCCTTTTCTCCCTTTTTTATTATATTTGCACTATGATAGATAAAGTACCTGAAAATGTTCCATTAACAATAATGTGACACAACGTCAGCAGGAGAACTTCTAAACTGGCTTTTACAGAAACTTCAAAGGAATTCCAGTAATTTAGGCCAGAAACAAATGTTGTTCTAATATCTAAAGCTGCTTTGCTGAGGGGGCTGGGATTGTTCAACCTAGAGAAGGCTCCAGGGAGAGCTCAGAGCCCTGCCAGGGCCTGAAGGGGCTCCAGGAGAGCTGGAGAGGGACTGGGGACAAGGGATGGAGGGACAGGACACAGGGAATGGCTTTAAGCTGACAGTGGGTGGATTTAGGTTGGATATTGGGCAGGAATTGTTCCCTGTGAGGGTGTAAGGCCCTGGCACAGGTGCCCAGAGCAGCTGTGGCTGCCCCTGGATCCCTGGCAGTGCCCAGGGCCAGGCTGGACACTGGGGCTGGAGCAGCCTGGGACAGTGGGAGGTGTCCCTGCCATGGCTGGGGTGGAAGGAGATGATTTTTAACCCAAATCAGTCTGGGATTCAGGGATTCCATGGTCTGGTTTTCTCCTGTTCATCTCTACTCCCTTGCTAGGAAGAACGCAAGGATTCTGTGATTCCTGGCTGTGTGTTGTACATGAACTAAATCTGTATCACATTTAATTTGAGGATTCATTTTTCAGGCTCTGGAACATTTACAGAACCCATTATTAATATTAATATTCAGTAACATCTAAAGGCTTTGTTCAAGCTAGAGGAGGTGCAGTGGAAGCAGCCCAGCCTCTGCTCCAGTGTGTTTATGGTGTTGATGCACAAGGGTGGGAAGGTGAAAAAAAAAATCAAAGGAAATTTAATTCTGCTGCAGTTGTTATTTAATCAGTGGCAGTGCTGTGGTACCTATAGGCAGTGATGTGTGGGCAGAGTGTGTCTGCTTGCAGAGTCACTGAATGGTTTGGGTTGGAAAGGACCTTTAAAGGTCACCTGGTCCCGCCCTGTCACAAGCAGGGACATCTGTCAGCTCTCCCAGAGTCCTCCAGCCTGGCCTGGGACACTGCCAGGGATCCAGGGGCAGCCACAGCTGCTCTGGGCACCCTGGGCCAGGACCTTACACCCTCACAGGGAACAATTCCTGCCCAAAATCCCATCTAAACCTACCCACCTCTTGCATTCCCAGACATGGTGTGGGAACACATCTGTGCTTATCCAGGAGTCAGTGGGAAAACCAAGGGAGTTTGTTTACAGTGTTGATGCAAATCAAAAATTATTTAGGCTTCAATTTATTTCCAGTCTGATTTTGGAGAGGGACTGGTTAAATCTGGAATACACAAACAGGGAACCAGGACAAGGGAAGTGATGGTCACACCATTGTCTTTGAAATAAAAACATGCAGCAGCTATGGATGACTGAAGTTCAGAAGAAAATGGCACTCAAAATGAGAGAAGGTTAAGTGATTTTGAAAGCTTTCACTTGCTGACTTAAACACCTGAATATTAGTTCAGTTCCTATAAATTGGTGCAGTATTGCCCTTCTAAGTCAAACTCAGCTCAGTTTGGTGTGTGAAAATGTCCTCCTTTTTCTGCAACTGTGCCTTTACTCTTAAATTCATGTTAATTTTTGTTTAAAAATAAAAACATGCTATGTATCATCATGCTAGATTAGATCCATAATATGGATAAAAACATTCAGATCCTTCCATTTGCAAAAATTGCGTTGCAGAGCGTTCAGGCTGCCTTGTAATTTCCTGCAGACGTGATCCCTCATTACCGTGATTGTAATTAGCCCTTCTGATGCGTTTTTCACCTTCAAGGCACTTTACAAACATGAGGCAACTCATGCTCATTCCAGTCCTCTTCCCTAGATAAATAACATGCTGAACCTTGTTGGAGAAATAAGTAAAATCAAGAGGAGGGGTCGAATATCACGAGGAGCTGCAAGGAAAGGTTAATGAAGAACCAGATTCTGCTCCTTGTGAGCGTTCATGGCTTTTTTATCTGAAATTAGGTCACCACTTTGTCCAGACATCATCCCAGCTGGTTTTTGCAGGACTCAGAAGCTCCTTCCCCTCGCTCAGCCCCTCAGTGCAGTTTTCAGCCCTTATTTTGTCTTCACTTGGAGGGCAGGAATCTCTCTCCTTTCTCCCTGTGATCTCCCATAGCTGTTTTTTCCCTCTGCATTTCCTCATCTCCTGCACCATCAGCAGCTCCCTGCCTCTCCAGGCTGCTGCTTTCCAGCCATTCCCACTCAGTCTGCCAGGATAACTTTTCAGTCTATCCCTCCACTTGAAAATTGGCTCCTTTTTTCCAGAGAGGAGCAGGGATGAGCAGTGAACCAGTGAGACCCATCTTGCTTTTCGTGACATTGGCATGTTCCACGTGGAGACTCGCTGAGGATTCATCCTTAATGTTTTATTCTTATGTTTCTTTATTTTATTTTAAATCAGCATCAGGAACCAGGAGTTTTTCTAAAAGTATGATTTTTTCCAAGTTTTCTTGATATAGTAAGAAATGCAATTTCAACTTGCAGATCAGTAGACAAAGAGAATTCACCTGACACTGATTTTGGGGCTTTGAGTGTGGAATTTCATTGGTGTGGTTTGGGGAGCTTTTGGGTTTTGGGGTGTAAAATATATCTTACTGGCACTGTGCTTTAGAGAGGATGGCATTGAGGGATTTTCATGGGATAGATGCAGGGATCAGTTGTTGTGAAGGTTTCCCCAGGTCACATTTCCTCTTCTCTCCCCAGCATCCACCTCCCACCGTCTTTGGAGGTTGTGGTGCTTCATCCCAAACTCCCTGTCCCCAAAGGTGGATGATTTTGGGGAAAAATGAGGAATTATGTGTTCAGCCCTTCCCCTCAGCCCTCCTCAATCCACCTGCTCTTGGCTGCTGCATTCCCTCAGGATTCCACCAGGGCAAGGAACGTGTGGCCTGAGGCTGAGAGGAGAATGAGGTGGTGTGGCCAGAGGATTTAAATTTAAGATGAATGCTAATAAAATCTGCATTTCTAACTTATTCTGAAACTCATTTTAATAATAAAGTGAGTTCAGCAATGCCAACCAAATTTCAGCAGCGGAGGTAGATCATCGAGTTTGATCTTGGATAGCCTGGTGTGCTAATTTAAGCATATTTTTGGGTTTGAGTGGTTCTTTATCTTTGGAGTGGAAAAAACAAATGAAAAATGCACATTTAAAACCATTCTTGCTGCTCCTCATTAAGATTGTTGCCTTCTGAGGAGCTGAAGGATATTGTTAAATTTCTTTGGGTCACTTGAGACGGCTGCTGAATTTCATGGTTGAGGAACGAGAAGAAGAAGAACCAATGGAAATATAATGAATATTTGTTCAAAGCAATATCTGCAAATTGCCTGTCCTGTCTAATACAGATTACAGATATTAGAGGGAGAGAGAGGTGATTATGAAATATAATCAATCACCAGCCTTGCTCCAAGGCCTTAGGTCCTGGGTTCCTTTGTGGACAGGCTGTGTTTACCCATTACTGGATGGAATGGCAGGAGTCATTTCACTGCTGAAGCTCTTTGATCATTTGACTTGAATCCAGTAAATTTGCATCCCGTGCCAGGGAAGGTCATGGAGCAGATCACCTTGAGTGCCACCAAGACAAGAAGGCTGATGGCACCTGGGTTGTGTTAAAAATGGTGTGGCAGCAGGACCAGGGCAGGGATTGTCCCTCTGTCCTGGCACCACTGAGGCATCTCCAATCCCGTGTTAACTTTTGGGCACCTCAATGATAAAAAAGTTATTGGGGGGCTGGAGTGTGTCCAGTGAAGGGCTGGAGCCCCAGGAGGGGCTGAGGGAGCTGGGAAGGGGCTGGAGAATCCCTGAGGGAGCTGGGAATGGGCTGAGCCTGGAGCAAAGGAGGCTCAGGGGGCCCTTGTGGCTCTGCACAGCTCCTGCCAGGAGGGGACAGCCGGGGGGGTCGGGCTCTGCTCCCAGGAACAGGGACAGGAGCAGAGGGAACCGGCCTCAGGCTGGGCTGGGGAGGGGCAGGGTGAATTTTGGGAAAATTCCTTCACTGTCACCCTGATTTTTCAGCCTTCTGATGTTTTCATTTCTGTAATGGAGTTTCTCACGGCTTATGTAAACACAGCACATGTTTTGTGAACTCTCTTTTTGTTTTCATTCCTTTCTCCTGGGCAGAGAACGTTTGATGGACCTTTTCATTGGCCAGTGTGGTTGGAGAGGTGGTGACCTCATCCTCCAATCCATGGTCGTTCCCAAAACTGTATATAACACTAAGTGTAAACAAAACTTTGTCTTTTCCCTGCCTGGAGAGGAGCTGTGTCTGTGTGACTTTTGTCGTGCTCTAGTGCGACACTTCACACAAAGGTTTGTCCAGGCCTGGCACAGCTGCCCAGGGCAGGGCTGGAGTCCCCATCCCTGGAGGGATTTAAAATCCGTGTGGATGTGGCACTTGGGGACACGGGGCAGAGGTGGCCTTGGCAGTGCTGGGGATGGTTGGACTCAGTGAACTTGGAGGGCTTTTCCAGCCTCAACAATTCCATGATTCCATTCATAGAGACATTTATAACCCCAGCACAGCTCTTTGGCACGTCAGATGCTCAGAGTTTTCAGGCATGTGACACAATTCATTTTGTTGCTTTATTCAGATTGATTTGATTCTAATGTTGATGTTTAACCAAGGTATGTAATTCAGCTTCTTTTTGTTGTTTTGTGATTTTTTTCTTTTTCCAACAGATGTGGGAAGAGGCCATTGCCTTGGGTAAAGAACTTGCAGAACAGTATGAAAACGAAATGTTTGATTATGAACAACTCAGTGAACTGCTGGTAGGTTTTTTAAATGACATAGACACTGCAATAATTTATTTCAGAGTTGAATTTCCAAGCTTTTAAAATTATATAAAAAATACTATAGCAATGACAGTAAAATGCAGAAACAAACATCCATCATGGCTTTGTTGGACCAATGTCAATTAACTGGCTAGCACTGGATTGTCTGAAAAATATTGAATTTTTTTTTTAGCTGAAAGAAAAACATTTCAGTAATGTTAAGTTGATTTATTTGGGGTATAAAAGGAAATTTTGAATTTAAATATAAATGGGAACATGAAAAAAAAATCCCCATTCTCTCTCAAGTCTTTCTATATTCACATTTCTTTTTTTAGGTATGAATAATCCCCAAGCATTCATGTCTCCAGTCAGTTATTTTTGCCCTGACGTTACCCATTCATTATTCCTGCACCATTTTTTCCCTCCTGTTCTCTTCCAAAGAGATAAATGGCAGCTGTCACTGTCCCTCCTCAGGTCCCAACCACTTCCACAGGAGCTGGGATGTGATTCCAGATTGGTTCTGAAAATTCTCTACTTTAAAGTTTTTGATACCTTTTGCTTTTGCGCTCAGAGTACATTTTCCTTAATGTCTTTGAGTTGTGTATCTGTTTTGTTTATCCCAGTGTGTCTGAGCTGGGTGTTCCTGCAGTGTTGAACTCAGCTCCACACAGCCCCAGCTCTCTGCTCCTGGTGGGGTGGGCACAGAATATTCCTCATTTCAGTATGAAAGGAATTGGGTAGGATTGTTCCTCAGCTAGAAATGGTTGTCAGATGTGATTATTCACCAGGGGGTGGCTACTCTGAGTCCCTCAGTTTTAATTTTCCATCTCCTTTTTGCTTGCACATGGGAACGTGAGCGGGTTTGTCACAGAGGCAGCCACTCCATAATTTTCCTACTGGATCCATTTTGGAGGAGAAGTTGGAATTTGAACTTTACTCATTGTAGCCAATCACAGAGTGATTGAATGATTTGGGTTGGGAGGACCTTAAAGCTCATCCAGTTCCACCCACTTTGCCATGGGCAGGAACACCTTCCCCTATCCCAGGTTGCTTCAAGCCCTGTCCAACCTGGCCTTGGATATTTCCATGGAGTTCCTGCCTCTTCGAAGAAGGGACACCCAGAACTTCCAATCCTCACATCAGACAATTGAGTTTATCTGCTCATCAGCCAAGAGATGAGATGTCACAATTAGTCCTGGCGTGCATTTCCCTCACAAGACAGAGATCAAAGTTCACTCTCCCATATGAGCCAGGTCTCACATAACCCATCAACTTTTCTTATTGCTGCTGCTGAACAGCTTTTTTTTTTTTTCTCCCACAATAAAATTTAGAATTTTTTTGTTCTTCTCATTCTCCCTCTTGTCTCTTTTCTTCAAGCAATATTAAATATTATCCTCTAAGACAATTCACAAATGCCAGAATAGTTTTGCTCCATTCAAGCTGCAAAATAGTCGGCAGATCTGGGTCTTTGTAGTCCTGGTGCCATTTACTGTTACCTGTTGTGTGGGAGCAGCACTAAACCTCCCCCAGATCAAGTCATTCTTTTTGCAGAAATAATAGACTAAAAATAAGTTAATGAGCAGATCTTCTGAAGCTGCTCATTTGCTATTATTTCATCATTAGAGATAAAGAAGAACTCGGCGTCGAAAGCAGATGGCGTCTGACATGCGTGTGTTTATTCCAAAATTTACATTTTCTGTCAGTTCTCAACTGCCTGCTTTCAATATGCAAATTCATGGTTGTAAATATGGAAGAGAAGTAGTAGAAAAATGTAATGAGATGTAAGAGTCCAAAACTGACAAGTCAGCACCAATGGGATGAGCTGTGTGGTGTTTCGGCGTCAGAAATGTCACAACTGGAATTTCAGATTGCTTTGCAAATTCCTGACCTTCACTGCCAGTGAAATATTGGATGTGAATCAGTGAAGTTCACCAAGAGGAGGTTCTCCAAAATCGAGATATTGGATTGAAATAGTGAGGCTCATCAGCATGAGGTCCATCAAAATTGAGATATTGGATATGGAACAGTGAAGTTCACCATAATAAGGTTCATCAAAATTGACATATTCCTTAGGGAAAAGTCAGATTCACCATGATGAGTAGAAAATTCATGGCTACAGAGTCTGGTATTTCCAAGTATTGCCATGAATCCAATATAAAGGTGGGGGAAAACAGGGGAATGAAACATCTTTAATTTAGAGATGCACACAAGATCTTAAGTATAAGGAATCTCCTAAAAGCTCAGGTCACTCAAATCCCTCCTGTTTATTTTGCAGAGAAAACAAGCCCAGTTCTATGAAAACATTGTGAAGGTGATACGACCAAAACCAGATTATTTTGCTGTTGGATACTACGGCCAGGGATTCCCAACATTCATAAGAGTAAGTGACACCTGTTTCCACAGAGGTTTCTTGCTCTGGAAATTTCCCTTGGCTTGGAAAAACCTGTCTGACGCTGCCAGGTGTTTTTCAGGTGTATAAAACAAACACTTTTTTCATTTCTGGTTTCTAAGATGGAATAGTTGAATTTTAGTAGATAAACTTTCTCTTCAAACATATTTAGTACTTTCTATTTCTTCAGGGTATCACTAGAAATGAAGATAAATGACCCAGTCCATCATTCGGGGTCATAACCATCTGAAATGTTGACATTTTAGCCTGGCAGGTTAATTTATATTTTTATATATATAATATATATATATGAGCATGGTAGAGAAGCCTTTTGTATGTGACCATGTTTTCAGGTGAGTGTCCTTTCCAGCATTGTCACTAAATGAAGCTGACTATCAAAGCTATGTGTGACACCTTTAATAGCAATTTTTATCATTGATTTCTCTGTGTCCTGTGCCAGTTTAAGACATGTGTCACTTGGTTGATGTCAGGATCATAGCTTTGGTGACATTTTAAGTTTTTTTTTCACTAATACTACGATTTTTATGGCTTGAATTAGTGGCTAAAGAAAAGTGGGGCTAAAACATGTCTGAATTGCACCTGTACTATGATTCTTTGGCACTTGGCAGTTGTGACATGGAAATAAGCCATTATGATTTAGTTAACTTCCCTGGGCATCCTCACCACCCTCACAGGAATGAATTCCTTCCCAATTTGCCCTCTGAAAACCAGGCTGTTGAGTGCCCTGCTGAAGGAGAAAATCCTCCCTTTTCCCTCTATTCCAGCATTCCCTGGGAATTACAAATGTAGATACATAAATTACAGTTATACAGAGGATACTTAGCCATCTGTTATTACCTTACTTCCCCCTACTGAGCTTTTCAAAAGGCACCATTGCAGAATTAAACCCAACTGGGCAAATGTGATCAACTCCAGGTTCCTACCCCCAGTCAAAACACCCTTTTTTTAATAAGTGCTGTATAATTTTTTTCACTGAGTATTCGTTTTCAGATGAGTAATGAGGTTAAGCATATTCAGATGCAAATTTTATCCAAACTTGCTTTAATATGTTTGATTTGTTAAAAATATGCAAGTTGTCTTTTACATTTTCCTTTAGAAGTTAATGAACTCAGCATATAAATGGACTGTATAAAATATCTCTTCATTTTCTTTATTGGCAAAGGAGAAACCAATGCTTACAAATACAATAAACTTAATTTTAAAGTTAAAAAAGGTTTGAAGTTTATAATGGCAAAAATCTAATACATTAATATGAGTCTTTTTGGATATTCCTCCTCAAACTGTTGATTTATGTTTCTACTTTTCTCTGCTACTCTTGTGTGCTCACCTGAATGCCTTTGAATAAATGCATATGTATAGAAAGCCTAATTCAGTTTATTTATTGACATCCATTCCATCAATAGCTGTGGAAGGTGGAGGAGACATCTTGGATTCAGTAATAATTTCTCTTAGTATATTTTCAATGGCCACCAATGTTACACATCCTTGAAATCACGCTTTGAGGTGATTTTAGTGTGGCTTATAAAAACACCTAAAGGTAAACGTGGGCTTAATGATCCCAGGACAGAACTGGAGGTGATAAAAAAATATTGATAAAATATTGATTAAATATTGATTACCGCACTGCGTGAGGAGTGGGAAATTCTTTGTGTACTGAGAAGTGCTAACAGCGTTGGTGTCAGCACTTCTAAGGCCCCAGTTCTGTACTGGGAGCACTGGTTTTAGCTGTGGGGGTGCTGGTGCCAGCTGTGGGTGCTCTGTTTGCAGAACAAAGTGTTCATTTACCGGGGCAAGGAGTACGAGCGCCGCGAGGACTTCGAGGCGCGGCTGCTGACGCAGTTCCCCAACGCCGAGAAGATGAAGACAACGTCACCCCCCGGCGATGACATCAAAACCTCCTCTGGCCAGTGTATCCTTGGGCTGTACAACCAGTACAACCAGTACAACCAGTGCATCCAGCAGCTCAGGTCAAGGATTTATGGCCAACCTGTTGCACTTCTGCCCTGATGGGTGTAACGCACCGGTTTTGTTGTTTTGTCCTTTTTTGTGTGTGTGTTCCTGTTGAGCTGTTTGTTCTGTGTGACTGAAGTTCCCTTTTCACTTCTTAACCCCCGAAATTCAGATATTCAGTGCTTCACTGTGAAGCCCAAACTGGATTTACCCTCAAAATTTCACAGGCCGGTGTCAGAGCAAATTGTGAGGTGAGTTTGAGTTGGGTTTTGTCATTTTCTCAGTCTCCTTTATAACACGTTATTGTTGGATAATGAATCTGTTCAGAGGAGGAGGATGGGCATTGTGGGGCCATTTAATGGTGATTTTTAATACTGGCACACGTTCCAACCCACTGGAAAATAGCGATCCCATATTTGTTCATAAACTTCCTCTAATATTAGAATTGAGTATCAATTCCTACACAGGCAGCGTTTGATTTTCATTGTGTGTTTGGGGCTTGGAACTGCATGATCTTTGAGGTCACTTCCAACCCAATCCATTCTGTGATTCCATGATTCTTTTCCCTCTTTTCAGTTTCTACAGGGTGAATGAAGTCCAACGCTTCGAGTATTCTCGCCCTGTTCGAAGAGGAGAGAAAAACCCAGACAACGAATTTGCAGTAAGAAATTATGAAGAAAATACACTCTGGGTTTGCTTGTTTATCCCCCTCTATTTTGAGCATCTGAGCCATTCATTATCTTTTGCTTGTTGAGAAATAAATTCTAGGTTTAAAGGGATTATTTTTCATAGAAAGTTAATTAAGCCAATTTATCATGTTCTCGTTCATACCAATAGGAAAAAAAATGGGCAAAGCTGTATTTATTTTGTAAAAACAGCTCTTCTGAGAAAGGATTTAAATTGTTACACCTGAAACTTCTCTTGCCATGAAGATTCCAGTCAGGCATCTGAAAATCTTTTGTCACTAATACCTTTTGCTTTTTTTTGCCTTTTTTTTTACTAAACCATTTGTTTCATCTAATGGTCAACAAAATGAGTGTTTTGAGGAGCTCTGGCACAGGTCGCAGCCCAGAGAGGCTGTGGCTGCCCATGGATCCCTGGAAGTGCCCAAGGCCAAGCTGGATGGGGCTGGGAGCACCCTGGGATAGTGGAAGGTGTCCCTGCTCCTGGAGCTGGATGGGTTTTAAGGTCCTTTCCAAGCCCCACCATTCTGTGATTCCATGAGCATCCAATAAAACCAGGGGATCTTTCTGTGGTTTTCTCCTTCAGAAAGGGAGCAGTTGTTCCCTGCTAAGTCACATAACAGATTTAAATCAGTGCTGCTCCATCTTCCATTTGGAATTCCCCCCTGGCTCTGTAACATCTGCCATACCTTGCTCCTTGTCCTGGTGATGAAGTTTTAGGGCTTTGCTCGGGGTCCCAGCTGTTCATTGAGAACGTGACACTTGTGTTCCCTTTGCAGAACATGTGGATTGAGAGAACCATCTACGTGACAGCCTATAAATTACCAGGGATCCTCAGGTGGTTTGAAGTCAAATCAGTTTTCATGGTAAGATCAGTTTGGCTTTGAGATAGTGTTAAAAAAAAAAGGGGAGGGGGGGTGGTTTATACAGCCAGGGAGCATTTGTGTGTCTCAGTGACTCTGCTTAGTTCTGTGAACAAGGAATCCATGGGATTGTACCTGGCACATCCTGAGGGAGCCTGCTGAGAATGCTGATTATTGACTGAGGGTGACTCAGGCAATGCTTTTCCATTCCTGAGGGAAGGGAATGCAGCCAGCCCTCCAAGGCCTTCAGCCCTTCAGAAAGCATTTGTGACTCTCAGCAGGTGCCTAGAATGAAGAGAGACCTGAGGTGCTGTAGGGAAACCCTGCTCCATTAGCCTGAGCTTTATAAAAGAGGATCTGGATATTTTGATTGTCATTAATTCAAAATACCCCAATAGTCAAAGGCATTGTATGTCTGCATTTCTTACCACTCGTGGTTAAAGGTTGTTTTTGTTTCTTCTCCATATTTAGCTAAATATACCCTCAGCAACCTCACAGAGTAACTCCAAATTACTCATTTCTCTGTTCAACCATTTAGACTGTTTAGATAAGACATATCCATTAAACGCCTTTAAGATTAAATTATTCTTATGCAGCTGTAATTTTTAAGTAGCAATAAAAACATTGTTACTGCGTTTTTGAAATCTCTCTTGTGAGGCTTATTTTTAAAGGAAAAGAACAATTTGCATATGATTAATTAAAACCTTTTTCATTGCTCCATTGAGGTTATGTTGGACAGTTGTATTTGGATGAACAGAAGTAATGCAGAAAATTACTATGGTATCTATAGTAACAGAATATGAATGTGATGTGTGACAGTAACAGGCAGCTGAATAAAACACATTGAATTTTTAATGAATTTCGTAGTTTCAATATAACCCTGATGGAGAAGATTGTATTTATCTTCCTGATGGCAAGAAGTGCTGTTTGTAAAGGCTGGCAGATCTGATGCCAGTCCTGATGAGCAGAGAGCAGAGCCTGACAGGCACTTTGTGTGCACCCCTCACGCTCTGCCTGGCACCCAGATGGCCACAAATCCTGTCAGCTTTTGGGAGCAAGGATGGTATGAGTCGCAGAGCTGAGAAATGATAGCAGAATGGAACTTAATAACATGTGGGAAGAGAGCTATAGATAACTTCTGACCTCCTCTGGCACAGTTCCTGCAAAATGGGTATTGACTTTCCTCAAGATCCCTGTCAGCTAAAATGCTGCAAGAAGGATCACAGGGTTTACATCCCTGTAATGCTAAATTGTGATTATGGATACAGATATTATTGATCCCTTGCTAAGCATCAGGATACTCCAGCAGCTCTGCATGTTTCATATTTTATTGATGGAACTGGAATATGGTTAAGGGGAGAGGTGAGATTGCATCAAATCAGTGCTGAGAGAACGGAGTAATTTCATAAATGCAGTGTGTTATGTTACATAACCCACAGGAACATGCAGAGTTTGCTTTAAATCTATTGACTTTTCAAATTCCTTCTGAGTACTTTTACCTAAACCTTTGCAATCTGTTCATTGTCTGCAAGGAATTTGGGGCCAGCATTTGTTATTCTGTATCTGATTTGCTTTAGCTGGACACAGGAAGCTGTAGGGGAAAAATTTGCTGAGACCAGCCAGGGAATTAGAAAACAGATTTTTAATCACACTTGAGTTTAAAAAGCACAAATGCTAATCTCTGCTTTGTTTTTATCTTGGGATTTTGTACTGGTGCAAATGTCTCAGGAGAATGCAATTCCTATTTTCCCTGGATGGAGTGAGGAGTGCCCAGAGTCAGGAAAGCACTGGGAGCAAGGCTCAGAATTTACACTTACCATAAATCGCTTTCACCAGGTTCCAAATCCCACTTTGTAGTAGTGAGATGGCAACTGCAATTCTCCATCTGCTTTTAAAAAATTAGAGGGAGTGTTACAAGAGTAGTAAAAGAAAGCAGAATGAGAAAGAAAGCCATGATTGCTGCTACAGAAAAGTCAAAAAGCTGTCAGCTCAATGAGTGCTAATTTCTGGAGATGCTCAAGAGCTTTAAAAGCAATGGTTCATCAACACATTATTGCATAGTTATAAGGCCATTAATACAAATGACAGAATCCTAAATTTAGCCTGTGATGTTCCCAGCAGTTCTTGCCCAATCAGATGCTGGATGTGGCTTCACTCCCCAGTCCAGATTCCCCCGTGGCAGGCTGGGCTCTGTCCGAGCCTGGCCTGCTCCCTGTTCCCAGCAGACACCACCCTGCCTTCCAGAATCATTCAGCAGGCAGGCTGCTCAAAATGCCAATTAAAACATCCTTGATGTAATCAGCTGGCAGGTGTAAGAGTAACAACTAAAGAGATTTGATTATAAGTGGTTCTCAGAAACAGGGTAAGCAACTGATAGCCAGGTAGAAGTGCTGCTTTGTTTATGCAGCATTTATGTAAATGAGGCTGTAATCAAATATACACTTGCGTTTTCTTCACAGGCCTCAGATAACCTTCCTTTCCTCTCCCTACCACATCGTTTTTTTAGCACAAGCAGGCTGTGTCTTCCAGTGAGGACTACTCTCTGGGTCACTGCAAGTTGCTGATTTTCAGCCCATTCAATAATATTTAAAATATTTTTAAACTGTTTTTTTCAACATGAACATTTTGAAAGACACGGTAGCTGGGCATAAAAAGTAGCTGGAGGTCAGTCAATTAAAATAGTCAATCAATAGCTGGAGGTCAGTTAATTAAAATGCTGTTTTAGACAGCATAAGAGTTAATTCACCCTGTGAAGCCATCTGAGGACTCTGTTCATTGAAGTCCAGGTAGAAAGAAAATTTCTCCCTTCAGTTCTCAATGGTCAGATGAAGAAAATGTGACCTCTTGGGGAAAAAGCACAGCAGGTAGCTGAGATGTCATCTCATCAACATATTCAACTTGATGTCCTTGGGAACACAACAAAATAATCACTGCAAAAATATCTTGATTTTTCAGCAGCTTGGGATTACATTTTCCATCAGAAAATCCAAGTAAAAGTTATCATTTCTTTCTTACTGTTACGTTAAGCTGGATCTTCTTTGTGCTGCTAAAACTTATCAACCCTTAATCTCTGATGTTCTCCATAATCCTCCAAAAAACCTCACGTGATTGTTGCCAGAGCCTTTCTGGATGCTGTCTGGGATGTAATCCCTCCTGCAGCAGCAAAATGCAGTTAACTTCCTCCACTGATACCCATCATCATATCAGTTACTGCAGCACAGGGATGCCAAATACCTCAATACCTGAAATCACCTTTTCTGGTAATTATTGGTCAAAAATCCCACAATAACCTCGGTTCTGAAAGGCTGGAACGGTTCTGCCCCTGGGGTTAAAAACTCTGCCCCTGCTTTGAAAGACAGCACTAAACTGGGAGCGTGTGTGGATCTCCTGGAAGGTGGGAGGGCTCTGCAGAGAGACCTGGAGTGCTTGGATGGATGGGCAGAGTCCAGTAGGACGGAGTTTAATAAATCCAAGTGCTGAGTTCTGCATTTTGGCCACAGTAACCCCTGCAGTGTTACAGGCTGGGGACTGTGGCTGGGCAGTGCCAGCACAAAGGGACCTGATGGCCTCAGGCTGGACACAGCCAGCTGTGCCCTGGTGGCCAAGGAGGCCGAGGGCTCTGGCCTGGGTCAGGAATGGTGTGGCCAGCAGGAGCAGGGAGCTCATTGCCCCCTGCCCTGGCACTGTGGGGGCACAGCTCGAGTGCTGTGTCCAGTTCTGTCCCCTCAGTTTGGGAAGGACAGGGAGGGGCTGGAGAGTGCCCAGAGGGGGCAGCGAGGCTGGGGAGGGGCTGGGAACACAAACCCTGTGAGGAAGCCCTGAGGGAGCTGGGGGTGCTCAGCCTGGAGAAAAGGAGACCCAGGGGTGCCCTGAGCACTCTCTGCAATCCCTGAAAGGTGCCTGTGCCCAGCTGGGCTGGGGCTCTGTCTGCAGCAGCTCTGACAGAACCAGAGCTCACAGCCCAAAGCTGCACCCAGGGAAATACAGGCTGGGTGTTGGGGAGAAGTTTTTCATGGAAAGAGTGACAGAGTTCTGGAATGTTCTGCCCGGGGAGGTGGTGCAGTCCCCATCCCTGGGTGTGTTTAACAAAGCCTGGATGTGGCACTGGGTGCCAGGGTTTAGCTGAGCTCTTGGGGCTGGGCTGGTCTCAATGATCTTGAAGGTCTCTCCCAACCCAGTGATTCTGGGATTCTGTGAATTCTGTGCAATCTCCATTTCTTTGGCTTTTAGGTGGAGATCAGCCCTCTGGAAAATGCCATCGAAACCATGCAGCTGACCAATGATAAGATCAATAACATGGTGCAGCAGCACCTGAATGACCCCAACCTCCCCATCAACCCCCTGTCCATGCTGCTCAACGGCATCGTGGATCCCGCTGTCATGGGGGGCTTCGCCAACTACGAGAAGGTAACGCCAGAATTCCCTGAATTCCATCAGCATTCCCTGTCCTGCTGGGCCTCAGCTCAGCCCAGTCCAGGAGGGACATGGAGAGAGGATGGAGCAGGGAGGAAAGGCTGGGAGAGCTGGAATTGTTCAGCCTGGAGAGGAAAAGGTTTGGAGTGACTTCATTGTGGCCTCACAGTGCCTGAAGGGGCTCCAGGAGNTCCCGCTGTCATGGGGGGCTTCGCCAACTACGAGAAGGTAACGCCAGAATTCCCTGAATTCCATCAGCATTCCCTGTCCTGCTGGGCCTCAGCTCAGCCCAGTCCAGGAGGGACATGGAGAGAGGATGGAGCAGGGAGGAAAGGCTGGGAGAGCTGGAATTGTTCAGCCTGGAGAGGAAAAGGTTTGGAGTGACTTCATTGTGGCCTCACAGTGCCTGAAGGGGCTCCAGGAGAGCTGGAGAGGGACTGGGGACAAGGCATGGAGGGACAGGACACAGGGAATGGCTCCCAGTGCCAGAGGGCAGGGCTGGATGGGATATTGGGAATTGGGAATTGTTCCCTGGGAGGGTGGGCAGGGGCTGGGATGGAATTCCCAGAGCAGCTGTGGCTGCCCCTGGATCCCTGGCAGTGCCCAAGGCCAGGCTGGACAGGGCTTGGAGCAGCCTGGGACAGGGGGAGGTGTCCCTGCCATGGGAGGGGTGGCACTGGATGAGGTTTAAGGTCCTTTCCAACCCAAATCACTGTGATTCTGTGATTCCATAGTTTTCACTTTGTGTTTGTAGCTGTTACTCTGCAGAATTTTTAAATGGAATTTATCTGCATTGTAGCTCATTCCTCTGGTAGTAGATGTTTCATTTTCTGAAATAATGGCTCATTTCTCTCTCTCTCTCTCTCTCTCTCTCAATTAGGCTTTTTTTACTGAAAAATACATGCACGAGCATCCAGAGGATCATGACAAGATTGAGAAGCTGAAGGATCTGATTGCTTGGCAGGTAAAAAACTTGAAGTCAGGTTTGGCAGAGGCAGCTGCTGTGGAAAGACAGCTTGGTGTCACTTTGGGGGAAATTCAGACATTTTCCTCACCTCAGATACATTTCTTTGCCATTTAAATCTGTCTTGGAGCTTAAGTTAAAGTTCATCTTTTCAAAGCTGACATAATTGCTCGTTTTGATAAACTTGGAGAGAACAAATATGATCAATATATTTTCTTCCTTTTTTTTGTAAACATAATAAGTGACAATCTCACACCTGTATCAGATGAGAAAATATTTTTCAGGGCAAACAAGAGACAATTCCAGTTTTGTTCCATAGTCACACACTGGACATTTTCCTATGGTCCCAGGATAATTTTATGGTAACTAAAAACATAGCAGGTTGATAGGAAATGGGCTTTTTTCCCACAGAAGAAGAAAGTGAATCATTGTCTTTTCATATTCAATTCTGTCTTTATAATAAAGAGAATAATTTACATTTCTGTAGATTTCAATCTTAGAGGTAGTAGAACCAAAGCTACAGGATTCAAAAATAAAATATCCTCTGAAGGCTGTAAAACTATCAGTGAGTAAAAAACCCTTTTGGTTTGAAAAAAAAAAGGCATTTTTTATTTATTTTCTTGTGAGCTTTTAGAAGAGATTAGATTTTATAAGCTTTAAGCTTTATGGAGGAAAATAATTTGGTCCCAGCAGACAGACTTGGTGTCAGCTCTGTGTCTTTGCCTCTGAGAGTGATACTTCAAATAAATTCCAAACACACTTTCCCTCAGCAAAGGCTCACTTTGGTGACACTTGTGTATTAAAATAATATTACAATTTGAAAATAGCTATGGCAGCTGATCACATTGTATTGTAATTATTCAGGGCTTTTAAACACATGATTTCCCATCAGTTTTGTTCTTCCAAAACAACAGGAACCAGGAAAATAGAGAAAAGGGATCAAAATTTATTTTTGTATCTGAAAATTAGAGTCACCAAAAGCCCTTGCAGTGCTTTTAAATTGCCTTGGATGTTTCATACACATTTAGGGGATCCTAAAATTTAAAATTCCTCACAAATTACTTCAGTTTCCAGCCAGGTGGGAGTCAGCTCCCAAATATTGGGGGAGGGATGTGTATGGAAGCCTTGGAAGGGGCTGAACTGATCGTGGGCTGACAGCAATGGAGAGCAAAAAGGAAATTTCATTTCTCCCTGCTGCATAAGTCAATGTGGGTATATGAAATAGGAGCCTGACAATTGTATTACCAGCTGACCAGTTTTATTTAATTTTTTTTCATCCCTTTACCTCTTTCTCCGTTGTGCCGTGGAATTCAGGATATTATCCTTCTATAATTCCTGTGAACTTCAAGTGTACATTTTGTTTCTGTCTCTTATTAATTCAGATAAATTCCATTAGCAAAGCAATGTCCATTTTTGTCCTTCTTGGTGCTTTTCCAACTTAGGCAAAAAAATGTTCCCATGCAACTGCACCATTTCAAGCTGATCTTTCATTTTAACATGAAGATAATGAAATGATTGATTGAAATTAAGGCAGAGAAATGAATGATTGATGACATTAGTCGCTCTGAATTTAGCTAAAGTGTTTACAGCGCAGCAAAACAGAAAAATACCACGGCAAATCAAAACCTTGTGCTCCTTCTCCAGAGATGAAAGAACTGCTGCATACCAAACTCAGGTTTTATGCTCATATTTTATGATCCCCTTGCTCTGAAAGATTGTTTTCAAAGATTAGTTTAATAATTCAAATCAATGTCATTTTTTTATTCTTTTCAGTCGAGCAGATCAAGATTTAAAAAAAAAAAAAGGGAAAACAAATCAGGGAGTAATTTGAAGTTGCAGTGGAACTTTATAAAATTTTAAATCAGCCAAGAACAGAGTTCAAAAATAAGAAAATGCCCTTTTCCAAGGCCAAATTAATTGGGAATACCCTGAATGTGGCAAAATTCTGCCTCTGACAATGATTTGTGGAGGCGTAAAATTCCATGTCAGCCCTCACCACATTTCCACGTGTCTGGAAAGGAGACGTAGGAGGAATTTGGAAGTTGGCAGGAGAAGGTGAAACAGAAATGGTAACAGAGCTGGAAGGTTCTTCCTGCACTTGATAAATGTTTAAGATTAAATGGTCTTGGACAGGGAGGCCAAATACCCTGACTGAGCAGCCTCACTGTTCTTCTGTGGCAAAGCCATGGGACATTCATGAATTCCAATTTCTGTAGGAGATTAACAAACCTGTCTTCCTCCTCNACTTCCTGTTCTTGATTTTCCAACCTGGAGGTGGCTGATCCCCAGGACAGGGTCCTCAGTGCATTTTCTGCCCATAAAATGGTCTCATGTGCTTCATCTTGGTAATTCCAGTTTTTTTAAAAAAGAATCCATTTCCAATATCAACAGTTCTGTAAAATAAATGACCACTTATCCCTCCAAAACAGGAGGGTCACAGTGTGGCCTGGTAATTATGTAAATTTAGAAATTCATTTACTTGTTGAGAGCAGGGAGACTTTCTGGTTTCATGTTTAATTTTTGTCAAGTGCAAATCCATATGGTTATAAACAAAAGCCACTACATTAAAAAAATAAAAGTCATTATTCTTCTCTTTGTAGTCTTTTAGGAGGAGCACCTCTGTCCATTTAAATAGTGCCAAATCCCAGGGAATCATCTTGATAAGATTTCTCGAGTTTGTTCATCTGTAATTCATCTGTGTATTTATTATTCTCCTTACTAATAAAGCTGCTCCTTCTGATTGCTGCTCAGTCTTATTAGAAAAATCTGTTTTTAATCAGTATTATGATTTAATTATGAATTATTAAGAAGAAGCCTCTTAGCTTGATTGCTGCAGAGAATATCTGAGTTAGAATCAGAGCACTGTGTGGGCTGAAACAGACCTGGAAGAGGAAATATTTTTCCTGAGCTGGAGGTAGAAAACTCTAATGGTGTGTCTGGGTAGCTGTGGGAATGAAAATGTCTCTCTTAAAACATTTCCAAAGGTCAGCTACACCTCCACACTAGGAACTAATTATATAATCCTGTCCTGGCATGGATATTTTGTGACAGAAGCCTTGAAGATAAATGATTATTTTCAGTTACAAAAGAGAATTAATTTAATTTTTGCCCTCTTCTGTTTTTTTCCCAGAGAAAATAAAATCATTTTTCTGAGGAGAACTATATAGCATCTAAAACTGTATGTTTTATTAATAAATATTGCTCTGCAATATATATCCATCCAAGGATGGAGCTCATTTGCAGCTTTAGAAAGAGCATTTATTAAAGAAAACATAAACTATTTTCTTCTTAAGGGTTTTATCCTCATGGACCTGGGAAAGGATTTGATATTAATAACCTGGTGTGAGACTCATCACTCATCAGTTTGGTGTTTTAAAGTACAGAATCTGTGGGGGCTTGAGAATGGAATATCACAGGAGGGTTTGTGCTGTGGGATAAATCCAGTATGGGATTTCTGGGCAGAATTAGGGCTGAATTAAATTTAAAGGACTTTGCTTAGCAGAAAAAAGGGGAAATCCTGGAGAACAGAGATCCTGTTGTTATTTCTGAGCTACACACATGAATGGGGATAACGAGCATCATAAAGTCAACCCAGGACACATATGCAAAGAATGATGATGGTCACTGTGACCATAATAATAATTCTTGTCATTTTTAGTATTTTATTGTTGTTGTTATTTATTAGTATTATTGTTGTTACCATTATTATTGTTATAATTATTAGGAGCAACAGCAAGAGTAATTATAACACTACTATTACTAATACTATTATTTTTACTGTAATATTATTATTACTGCACGAGCTCTTGCCCTGCTGTGGGAGCGTTGCTCCATCCTTTGCTCAGGAAGGGCTGGGCAGGGTGGAGCAGCCAAATTCTGCCTTCCAGATCCCATTCCTGGCCGAAGGCATCCGGATCCATGGGGAGAAGGTGACAGAGGCCCTGAGGCCATTCCACGAGAGGATGGAGGCGTGCTTCAGGCAGCTGAAGGACAAGGTGGAAAAGCAGTACGGGGCCCGCGCCGTCGTAAGTTCCATCCCAATTTCTCCTTTCCACAATATCTGGAATTCCCTTAAATTGCATCAACTCTATTCCCATGTGGTGATTCTTTGATTTAAAAAAGCAGTTCCTGGTTGTTCCCAGTCATCATCAAATTATGGAATACTGAGAGATGTTGGGGAAGCCTCAGTGCTTTCATTTCTGAGCACGAGAGCAATTTCTGAACTGCCCGAGACTGTTCCTTGAAAGTCAAGATAATCCTTCAATTGTGAAGGATATGGGTTACAAAAATGAACTTAAAAATGGGCACTTAGCAGGATTCTTCCAGGGCTGAATGTCACCTTTCCCCAGGTAGAATTCCTTTAGGGAAGGGAGGGCTGTGCTGCTCTATGGTGGCATCTGGTTGTACCTACACTGAATGTAGGCAGGCAAGAAAACCACAGCTCCTACTTCATGAGTTTAGAAGGACTGAAATTCGTGCTTTTCTCATTCCAGCAACTTATTTCCAGTTGCTGTTTCATCCTTAAGGGAAAGCCAGGAATTTCGTGGTGTTTCCAGTGGAGGTTTGTTCTGCTTTTGAATGTTGAGTGCGAAGGTCAGAACAAACAGAGCAAACAGCTTTTTAATTCAGGATAGAATTGATAATTCAGTCAAAAATACATGGATTGGATGCTATTATGAGATCATATTTTGCCTGGAGAAAAGGAGGCTCAGGGGGGACCTTGTGGCTCTGCACAGCTCCTGCCAGGAGGGGACAGCCAGGGGGGTCGGGCTCTGCTCCCAGGGACAGGGACAGGAGCAGGCTGGGCCAGGGGAGCTCAGGGTGGAGATTTGGGAAAATTCCTTCATGGAAAGGTTTTCAAGAATTGGAACAGGCTGCCCAGGAAGGTTTGGGGTCCCTATCCCTGTGGGTGTCCAAGGAATTCCTGGAGGTAGCACTTGTGCTCTGGGCAGGGGACAAGGTGGGCATTGGGCACAGCTTGGAATCTCAGAAGATTTCCACCCTAAATAATTCTGGGATTCTGTCTATAGCAATGACATCTTTTTTTTAATGGGGACACTGAGATCTTACAGGGAGCATTCCAGCCTTTGTGGTATCCTTAACTGATGTTCTGTTTGCGGTCCTTCAAACCACATCTTATGTATTTATATATTCAGGAAAAAGTTCAAACAGTAATTTATGCCCAGGGAGAACAGAAGTAATTAACATTAATGATACCTGCATGTCAGTCACTTCAGTAATATCCATTTACATCATCAAGGAGATGGACTGGAAAGTGGTGTTATCTCTCTAATTTCACTCTACCCACCAGTAAGAATTTTCAGGATTGATGGAGTTTTATCGCTTCTGTCTTCCTTGTACAAGGCCAATTTACCAGTAGTTGACAGGGTGGAAAATATACCTGTAATTAAACAGCATGAGATTCTTATTTGTTGACTGCAAGAGTTCAATTATTTTATGCATATATCAGTTATTAATGACTAACAAAGCTAGGAGAAATATTCAGAACTCTGAAATTGTCTGAAACAAAACCAAAACTTTCATATATTTTCTTCTTAACCTGGTGTCACTCTGTAAATTGGCTCTCCTGATATTTTTGACGTGAAGTTTCTCTTTGTGGGTTTTTGCTTTGCATTTTTGGGGTTTTTATGAAGTCCATTTCATTGAAATGTATTGACAGGGCAGTCACAAGGATGGCATTAAAAATTACATGTAAAAAGATTGTTTTTTAAAGGCAAGATGTAAAAAAGCATGGAAATACCATTGGAACAAAGGAATTCTTAGAATATGTTTAAAATTATACATCTGCCTGTGAGGACCTAAATATTTCTTCCTAATCCTTTGGGTGGATTTCCTTTAGAACCTATTTCTGTGTTGGTAACATGAGGTATTGCTCGTTATTAATTTATCAACGATACCAAACTCTACCTGGAGGTAAATCAGCAGAACCTTCTCCCATTCCCTTTGGCTCGTGGCTGTGGGGTTTTTGTGGGGCTGAAGCAGTAAGATGTGTCATCTCTTGGCTGCAGCTGTCCAGCCTGGAGGAGCGGCGCGGCAGCCGGCCCCGCTCCATGGTGCGCTCCTTCACCATGCCCTCGTCATCGCGGCCCCTGTCCGTGGCCTCCGTGTCCTCGCTCTCGTCGGACAGCACTCCCTCCCGGCCCGGCTCCGACGGGTGAGTGAGGCATCCTCTGCCTGGCACTGGCCCTGCAGCACCCTGCGGCTGGAGGGTGCTCGGCATTCCCGCATCTCGGAGGTGGAGACAGCTGGGGCGGCTCACCTGGACAGGAGAAGCTCCAGGAGAGCTCAGAGCCCTGCCAGGGCCTGAAGGGGCTCCAGGAGAGCTGGAGAGAGATTGGGGACAAGGCATGGAGGGACAGGACACAGGGAATGGCTCCCACTGCCAGAGGGCAGGGATGGATGGGATATTGGGAATTAGGAATTGTTCCCTGGGAGGCTGGGGAGTGGCTGAGATGGAATTCCATCCCCTATATCCCTGGAAGCACCCAAGGCCAAGTTGAACACTGGGGCTTGGTGCAGCCTGGGATACTGGAAGGTGTTCCTACCCCTGGAACTGGAGGAGTTTTAAGGTCCCTTCCATCCCAAACCATTCCATGACTTTTTTAAGTGACAGCCTAATATTGGCTAAAAATCCCCAACCTACAGAGACATTTCTCTCGAGGTCTTTTGTTCTCTAACCTACATAAATACAATGCTCTTTTTTGCCCTCTAAGCATTCAAACACCACCAAAAAACCCCAAAGAGGAGCTCAGTGCCCCCTTGTTAGAGTATGACAGGAGTGTGAGTGCAGCAGGGATGCTCTGCGGGCCGTGTGTGCAGCCAGCCCTGTCCCAGGAGCTCAGGGCAGGATTACCTGACTGCTCAATCACTGCTGCTCACTTCGGCTGCCAGAGGAAAAGCTGCTTATGGCAAGATTGTACTTCAAGACTTATCAAGATATTTCACATGAGAACTGGGAATTCTGTTGATAAGCCCTGTCTCACAGTCACATCCCTCAAAGAACAAAATAATCTGTTTGCTGTCTGGGCTTTCCATGCAGCCTCAGAAGTCCCTTCTCTCTCTTCCTCCCCTCAGGCACCCCTGTAATCCAGAAATGCAATATTTGACCAAGGCAGCAGTTTTTTAAAGCCTTCTGAAGGGCTGCTGATTTACAGGGGTGTGCTGGAAACTCCTGTGCACCTTCAGAGGGGAGTTATTACCTGACTAGAGACTAAAGGCATTAAGTAAAATGAAATCCAGCACCTAAGGACCAACAGGATGCTTGCCTTGATTACAAAAAGTTTATTTAGTCATTGGGAGGAGCTGAGGGCACAGCTCAGCTCTCATTCCCTGCTCTCTGGAATGCTTTCACACATTGGTGTAAATGTGGGACAGCAGAGATGCTGAGTTTTGACTAAACACAAATTCTAAACAAAGTTGTCTTGCTGGAACTTGGGCAGAACAACCATCCCAAGTAAGTGAGCAGCTCTGTTTTATCTCAGAAGAAAAATACTGATTCTTTCCCTGCCTCTTTCTGGTTTTCCCTTCAAAATCTTTAAATGTATTTTACTTTCTCATTGGGTATTATTTCCTTCAGGTTCACCTCTCAGCTGTGTTGTGGTAGGTGTCACAGAGCAGTTTTTGAGGATCTGAGTCCTCAGAGTGTATTTTCACAAAGATCATGGTGCAGCTCAGCTCCTGCTCTGAGCCCAGGGCAACACAGGAAAATAGAATGAACAGCCCTTGTCACTGAGAAGAGCTGAAAATACCCCTCATTTGTTTGATCAATGGAGGAGGAAAAGAAAACTCAGCAGATGTAAATAATATCATGAAATACCTCCAAAATTCAGGTAGCTGTAAAATCATCTGGGTGGTTTGTCACTGCTCACCTGGCAGAAGTTTCCTCCTGTTCTGCTGTAGTTGGTGGGGTTTATGGTCAGTTCTCCTCTTCTCTTTCCATGACTCTTCATAAACGAAATTTGAGAATAGAGATGAAGCTAAAAGAAAAGTAAACATGAAGCTAAAGGAGTGTCTTACCCAAATCACCCAGTTTCCATTTTATGCCATTTCCAGCTCCTGCTCTGCGGCTTTTAAACAGCAAAGACTCAAAGCAGACTTTGAGGCAAGACATGTTTTACAACTCCCAACTCTATGTATAAATAAAACTGACTTTAAAAGGGAGCCTTGGGTTTATTCCCTGCTTAAAATGGGACTTAGAAATACAAATGTGAGCACTTGCACTCAGTGGTTGGAAGCAGGAGAATCCCGGGATCCGATGGGATTTCTCAGCTCTTGGCAGTCCCAAAGTGCTTCCAGTTGGAGCACAGTGTGCTGACCCATTTTAGCACAGATACATTAATAATCCAAATAATTAATAGTCCTAATATAGTGCTTGGAAGGGAAGCAATTAATCATTGTCTGAAGGATGGAAATTCCTCTTGTAAATTTGCAGTCGGCCTCGGAGGTGCTGGTGTCGCCGAGCCCAAAATACACAACTCAGGTTCCTAAAAAGTCCTGGTGTGGGGAGAGCTGGGCTCTGCTCTGGGCTCTGCCACTGAAGTTCTTCGTGGCCCTGGGCAAATTGTTGCTTTCCCTTTTCCCTGTCTATAAAATGGGATGAATAAACCCGTGGGTTTGTTCCCAACCCATGGGATTCGGCTTTGGGAAATGGCTCAGGGGCTGCTGCTGCAGGTGCTGCTTTGAGCATCCTCCCATCAAAGGAGCTGATGTAGAGTGGAAACCACAACAAAAAGTAACAATAAGTCGGGATATTGCTGCTGGATATTGCTGCTAGTGGTGGGGATTAGGATAATGTCACTGCAAATTGTCTGAAATATGTATACTCTGGAATTTGGTTTGGTTTGGTTTTGTAATGTGGTGGTTTGAGACAGTCTTAAAATCTGCCAGCATGGTTTCATCTAGGTGTGATCTTAGTGGTGTTTTTCATTTATAATATAAAATAAATCATAAAATACTTTGTGTAGCCAAGAGTGCTCCATCTCTGGAAGTGAAGCCTCATCCCTGGAAGTGTCCAGGGCCAGGCTGGAGCACCTTGGGGCAGTGGAAGGTGTCCCTGCCCATGGCAGGGGGTGGCACTGGAGTTTCCAGGTGCCACAGCATGGAGAGTGGCAGTGCTGAATGAGAAATTCATTTTTTGTGTGAAATTTAGGAGTTTGTGCAGCCAGAAGCCAATAAATTTACTGCAGAGCAGGGAAGTCTGCGGCTCTGCTTCTCCAGCAGGTCTGCAGTAATTTTTATTACAAGACAATTAGGATTATTGTGACCTTTTGCCCCCTCCTTCTCCTTCTAATGAGTTTTCCTGGATTAGCAAAGCCTCATTAACTCAAGTGAGACTTTGGGAAATACCTAAATAAAAACGAGTTGTTTTGAAAACAGCGTTTTATTGATCTGAGCAACAATATTTTTCTTTAGGTTCGTGCTGGAGCCCCTCCTGCCAAAAAAGATGCATTCTAGGTCGCAAGATAAATTGGACAAGGATGACCTAGATAAAGATAAAAAGGAAAAGAAGAAGGAGAAGAGGAACAGCAAGCATCAAGAGATATTTGATAAAGAATTTAAATCTACTGATATTTCTCTGCAGCAGGCTGAAGCAGTGATCCTTTCAGAAACGGTAACTTCATTAGCAAGGAAAGCTTTATCTAATTCTGAGCTGTGTTCTCTCTCTTTTGAAATCAAAATGTTGATTTTTTTACCGTTTAGTTCCTTTGTAGACCAGAAATAACTCAGAGGGGATATACCACAGTGTTAATATACATGCTAATGAATCAAAAATACAGATTTGATTTACAGCGGGGGAAGATCCTCTGAAAATCTTCACCCAAAGCTCTGTGTGACTGTTCGATAAAGGAACAGATGGCATAGCATAGCTGAAATAAATGCTGCCATCCCAGCAGCCTTTGGAACTGCTGGTTCCCAGTGGATTGGGATGGATTTGCCCATATTTCAGCTGCAGGACAGTGACTGGTGGGATATTCCAAGGTCATTCCCTCGGCGGTTGCGTGTCCTTGCAGGGCTGTTTGGAACAGAAAATCCTGAGCGGTTCCTGTGTGTAAGGATATTAAAACCAGGGCATATCTCTCTTAAACCCTCTCTTCTTGGCTTAGATTTAATTCACTGGAACTGTCCTCAAGGCTTAGGTAACCCAAGAAGTTGGAGCTGGGAAATTGAAAGCAGGGATGTCTAAAGCTGGAGCAGGGAGAGCATGAACTGACTGTGACCTCCAAATCTCTGCCTGGACACCTGTTTGGAGGCCAAGAGTTTAAAACTGCCTCCCAGAAATAAATGGAATGTTCTTTTCAAGATCTGCACAAGTACTTGTAGAGCCAGCTTTGCACTCAGCAGAGTCTTGTTGGTGCTCTGTCATTGACACTGGATTTTGAAATGGTTTCTCTCTCACCTGTGATAACTGGATCCTTTAATTCTTTCTGTTTGGTCTTTATAGGAAGGTATTATTAACATGTTCAGCCACACTTCCTGTGTTTTCTGGATTTTGCCCTCCTTTTCCACTCAGAGATGAGTTAATCTCTCACTTGTGTCTTGGGACAGCCTGAAAAATCAGAGTTCTTGTGTTTGATGTGCCCAGTCAGAAACTCCAGTAAAATCCCTTCTGGGGGTCTCAGGCTTTTTGCCTTTGAAACCAGTGAGTTTTTCCATTGACTTCAGTAAATTTTGCATGAGCCTTGGTTTGGTTAAATGGGGATTGCTCCTGCCAGAGGCAGCCAGGTGAGCACAGAGTCCACGTCTCACGATGTTGCTGCCGTGCTTTTCGCTTTGCACCTTGGGGCAGTTGTGTTTTGACTGATTGAGGACTGGGATCACCGTGGCAGGATTTCCACTGGCATCTCCCAGGTCCCAAACAGACCAGCAGAGCTCGTGGGATGCCAGAGAAGGAGCAAATTGTATTTCAGGGCAGTTGGAACAGTTGGGAGGCCTCCAAGGATGCTGGGGGGCTGGCTGGTGTCACTGCGAGGTCACCGGCAGCTCTCAGAGGTTTTGGACATTGGGAAAAGCTTGTTTATGACAGGAAAAATGCAAATTGTAGCTGGAAAGGAGGGCAAGATAACCCCTCAGGGCATATTCCCATTTGGCATCTGAAGAGCAAAAATCAGCAAAGCCCAACTTGGTTTGACTCAAGTTTTTCCAATCTTCCCAGTCAGGAGCTTTCAGTGGCTGGCTGGTGTGAGCAATATTCCCCTGGTTATGGAGAGGGAGGGAAATGAAATGTCAGAACTGGTTACTTACAGTTACTTTGAGCTTCTTCAAGTCCACAGATCAATAATATGAAAAGGAGTTTGCTGTTGAGAGAAAAACTCTCCCTTTTCAGCCTCTGCAGAAGCCTTGATGAGCTCCAAGACGAGTGAGTTAATTTGGAGCCTTTGGTGTGAGTGGGGTTCATTTTTAGGTGAAGTAGAAGAAACTCTTTTGAGATCAGTTTACACGGGTGCTTGCCCAATTCCCACTGCTGCCCTCTGGAATTTTGAACAGATAATATCAAGGATGAGTTTAAAGATAAAATTTGTTTTAAAATTTTTGCATGCTGGAGGCATCCCCTGTTAATGATGTGAAGGGAAATTTGTAGGAATTCAGCTTTTCCAGTGTTCAGTGTTCCCTTTTTAAGCTGAAATTACTCCCAAAGCACTTTTACCACTGTGCTGTATGAAGAAAAATACATTTGGCTTTTTCCTGCATTAAGAACATGGAAGAAGAAAGTTTGATGGATTAAAAGTGGAGAAGAAAAAAAATAAGGATTGGGTTTTTTTTAAAAGAAAAAGTTGGGAGTACAGATTTGACTAGAAATGGAAATTAAACTTTAAAAAGCTTCTAAAGTGACATTTTAGTAATTAATACTTTTAGTTACTAAATTTTTATTACAGATACTGGATTTATCGTGCTGAGAATTTTACAGCTCGTTGTGCTGTCACTCATTCAATTAAAACATTTCAGTTATTTGGTGAATTTTTTTAACAGATTCTTAGTTCTGACTTCTGAAATATTTGGGATTTTACAGCGGAAGACAAATTTTCTGAGAAAATCAAGTGAGAGAAATGCCAGTGGCCATCCCCATTTCTGCAGAGCTCCTGCTGCTCTTCCCAACAATGATGTTGTGTAAAGAAATGAGTGTTTCCAGTCTTTTCTGGGATCTTCTTTTTTCCAATCAAATGAATCACCATGGAAGAACATGGGGAAATTCTAAAACTGCAGAATTATTTCATGGAGCTTTTAGGTTTGCACAGAAAAGGAGCATTCAGAGGCTGTTTAATTGCATGGTTTAAATATTCTTCCCCAAATTTCACTGCACTCACCGTGAATTTATGGACTGATCAAACCCCAGGCCTTAATTCCATAAAACAACAAAGATAAATTAAGCACTTGAGTATGTGAAGATGATCAGGAATATCTTCATCGTTTCCTAGGGATTTATTATCTTTCAAGTATCACATCAACTTCCTCAGCATAAATTGTCCTTGTTAGTGCTTTGATCGTGGGAGCAGAGAGCAAGCCCAGCTCAGAGGCCAGGTGGTCAGCAGGGCACTGGGAGGCTTGGAGTGGAAATCAGAACAGGCTGTGTTTTATTGATTTGCTGTGCCTGACATCGCTCCCCATTGATCTGCCCTTCGTTAGACCAGGAAAAATTAGCAATGGCTTCATTATGGATTGGTGGCCTCCCAAGGGCTCATGTTCCTCAGCAGATCCCTGATTTCTGTGGAGCTTTCAGAGGAGGTCCAAGCTGTCAGTCACAGGAGAAGTTCACATTTATTTCAGTAATTACAGGGTGGGTTTACTCAGGGACCTGCCTCCAGTTGTTTTTCTCTTGATTCTGGCGTGCTTCCTTCACCAATTAACGCGTTTTCCACAGTTGCTTTTTTATAATTATCTGCCCCTGAAGAAATGGTTGCTTTGCTTATCCATTCTACTAAAAATATGCTTGAAAAGATGTGGAAAGCAGAAACCTTTGAAGTCTCTAGGATTTGATTTTTAGCATCAGAATTTTCTTAGAGGTCACCTAGCGGTCTTGGTGAACTTTCCAGAAAAAGATCTGTACTTTTTGGTCATTCATTTGTTGTAGAAGAGTCTCACAGGCACAACCTTTGATGGAAAGCCTTTTAGGGTTTGTTTTCTGAAAAGAAAATTTCAGATTTCTCCTTCCCAACGTACTTCATAAAAACCCAAACAGTGGGAAATGACAAAATCCTTTGAAAAAGCCTGGATTGCTGCTGGCACTTTCTGTTTTGTCCCACTGCAGCACCTTGGAGTAATTCCCCTTTTAACTTCAGGCTGCTGCTCCATTTTCTGGGATCTGTTTGAAATAAAAGCTTCATTTTTTTCACTGTGATTCCTCTTACTATGGGGGCGGTGAATGGGGAAATCAGTAGAGCTCAGAATTAAACTTGGTAAAAAGAATTGCCTTAACCAAAGCATGAGTTGCCCATCAGATTACAAATATCTTTTGAGGGTTCCTGATGGAAAATTTGAATGGATTATGAAGCAGCCAGAGAAAAAAAGTAAAGAGATATTTTACTGAATTAAATGTAAGCACAGTCAGGAGCCCCCATGAAAGTGTTTCTGGACAGGTGATGTCTTCATCAGAAGAGAGCAGAACCTGCAAATGGTTAAAGAGGTAAATTGTAACAGGAAAGTAGATCTATGTGAAAAAAATAAAGATTTTTGAGTGCTGTATAACATGGTGTGAGACTCTAAAGTTGCTCAGGTGTTACTAAACAAATGTTTGGGGAATTAGCTCAGGAAAGCAGAGCAGGCTGTGAGGAGCTACCCTTCCCTGGGAGAAGGGAAGAACCTGGAGCTGGGAATCAGCAATGTTGGCTGTTAGCACTGCCCTCGTCCTGTAGAGATCAAACCATGGCGATTCCAGCTCTGACACTCATTTCCCTGCATTCCTTGCCCATCTCCCTGCTTTTGTTCCCCAGATCAGCCCCCTGAGGCCGCAGAGACCCAAGAGCCAGGTGCTGAACGTGATGTGCAGCGAGCGGCGATTCTCCGTGTCCCCGGCAGCGCCCGGCTCCCAGCTGAGCCCACCCCCCATCACCCCTCGCACCAAACTCGCCTTCAGCATCCAGCCCAGTAAGTGTGCCTGGGAAATTAACTCCTTTTAGTGTGGAAATGGATTTCCTGAGCATTTCTTCACACCCTCGTTTGAGTTTTGCCATCACCAGGGTATTTCTTGCATCAGGTATTGGTGCCTCAGGTTTCAGCTTTTACATTTTCAGGTTCTGAGCTGCTTTAGTGTGAGGGTCTGGGCTCCATATCAGGGATGGTGAGCTCTGTGCACAGAGCAGGGACACAAAACAATTCCTTCTCCAGCTGGGACCAAGGACAAATGATCCAAACCTCAGGCCCAAGAGCACAAACAACGTGGGCTGAAGAGAGAAAAACAAGAAGGATGGGACTTGATGGGCTAAAGCTGGAACTGGACAATGAACTCCAAGATGCAAATGGAGCAGAACTGATCAAAGTGCCAGAGCCGTGCCCGGTGTCCATTTTGTGCCCATTTTGGTTCCTCTTGGGTGCAGCCCTGGCTGGGCTCTTGTGCTGCCCAAGGTGGATCCATGGAGGAAATGCTTTGAATAAATCCCTGCTTTATTCTGGAACTCTGCCCAGCCTCTGCTCTGGGGCAGCCTTCTCAGGGCATCAGTATTACTTAACCTCTTACCTTTGCAGCAAAACTTAATTCAGTGTTTTACAAAAGCAAGCAAAATCATTGCACTGAAACAGTTTCAAGTAATCATTAACAATTAATTAGGTGTAGAGTAACAGTCAAAAATTTATGTTATGCTTGATCCCATATTGAGTGTTTTGGAGCATAAAGGCTTAAAAAGCAATATTTTTTGTAACTGTGCATTAAAAAAACTTCTCTTTGATATATTGTGAATACAAGCCAGAAGGGAAAATGAAGGTCAAGCTTTTTGAAGTAGTTTTTGTTTGACATTGACATCTATCACTCAGCTTTTCTGTAAAGTATCATCATCTGTTTGCTTCAGTCTGCAGCAAACCCTGTTGCAGAACTGGGTGTAATCCAACACCTATTTCTTTCCCAGTGCTCTTTCCCAAAACCTGTTATTCAGAGTTTGCAGCTGCCAGCATGTGAGAAAAAAGCAAAAAAAAAGATCTTTTTGATACATGTCCCCAGATCCTACTCCGGTGGTCAAGAGTTTAGTGTTAGTAAGGAGGAGAAGAGATGATCAGTCTTCAGAAAAAAATCCTGTTCCATCAAGGTTACTGGCTTTTGGTACTTTAAAACTTTTTCTCTTAAATAGTCAGACACCCAAAGCAAATATTTTGATTACAATGAACTTGTAACTCTTACCTTTCTTTACAGTTTTAAAACCAAAAACTGGGAATACAGAGAACCAAAGGATATATACTCCTGCAAAAGATATTTTAATTGGATTTTTTGTTCATATGTACATTTTATTAACACTTAATTTGATTTCTCTTTTTAAATAATATCTGAAGTTACCAGGTATTTCTGAGAATATTTTTGTGCTAAGATTGGTGGCTGTTACATAAAATAGGATCAGCTTATTGCACCGGTCCAGAATCATTTCAGGAATTACAGTGATAATTTTTTTTAGGAATTCCAAGGATGAAGAAATTCCTTCAGAGCCCAAACTGGCTAAAAGCAGTTAATGGGTTGCTAAGCAATCCTGGCTGCCTGTTAGCTGGCACTTGAGGAGAAGGGAGTGTGAAATGTGATCATTAAGGGTAAGATGAAAAAAGGGTCCCTTAACTGATCCTTTGCCAGCTCCAAGATCTTCCCGGTGGCACATGTCCAGCAAGGAATAAATATTCAGAGCACATTCATTTGATGAACACCTTGAATAATGAATTGCATTGAATAATGGGAGCACACTAGAAATTTGGGGTAATTATTTGTACAGTTCCCATCTTAGGGGGGTTTAGTTCAGCTGAGGAAATCAACAGATCTGCAGCAAATAGATTTTCTTGGGACAACACTGAGAATTCCTGAATTTATTCAATACCTGCTAAAGGGTGAATATTCCCTGGATTTCACTGAACTCTGGGAAAGATCAGAGTCATGTGCAGATCACTGTTTTTCAGGATACAGCCTCATTCCACTGAACAGTTGGCAGATAAATGCACACACGTCGCTCGTGTATTTTGTGAGCTCTTCCCGTGGGTGGAAATGCTCTGCCCACATTTGCAGGGATTTATTTCTTTTGCTCCTTCATCAGGATGAGGTTGGGCAGGTGCCACGGACAGGCTGCAGGAAATTCCAGCTGGAGCAGGAGCTGAGGGATGTAGGGAAAGGGGGAGAAGCAGAGCAGGAGCAACTGCATGGACAGCTGGGTTCCATCCAGGTTCTTCAAGCAGAGATGCCTCCACACCTTGTTTCCTCTCCAGCTCTGCTGAGAACATTCCTCAAATGTTTCCTGAAAACCTGCCTTTCCATGGATCTTCCCAGGATTTGTTAAAAGAAACAAAGGATTTGGGTTATTCCTAACAAAATGGGTCTCACCTCCTCTTGGGAGCACCTTGGCTTAGGTGAAGTTAGAAGTTTTATCATGGAAGAAGTTAAATCTTGTTAGTTGAGAAAATATCATGTAAAATGCAAAGCTGAAGTGTTTAGGGGGGTTACATTTACTTTATTTTTGGGAAATTGTATGATATTCCACTCAGTTTCCCAGGGAATGCCTACAAAGAGGCCTAAAAACATGGGTTGTTTCTACTAAATATGGAAAGGTTTTTCTTTCCAAAGCAGGATTCAAGATTTTGCTAAAAGCTCTAATTAAACATACAAAAGAAAATGCCATTTCCCAAATGTTTCCCTGTATTATCCTAAACTGCATGGAAAAACCAACCAAAACTTCAGATATAAATATACTTAGCTAAGATATTGATGTTTAGTAGTGGGGGAGATGTACAGGACCTGTGCCAAGGAGTTGTTTTGTGACATTAAAGATCTCAAATTCCTGAGTTCTTTAGAATGGATGGGGAATTCATCTGGAATGGACAGGGAAGTTCATTCCCAGCTTCAGTCTTTAGTTACGAATGCACAACGTGGTTTTCCAGCTGCAGTTTGATTCCACGAGCTGAGCAGGAGATTCTCATGGAGATCCAGAAAGGAAACTCTTAGGAATGTCTGGGGAATGGAGAAAGGGAAGGATAAAAAACAGGAGCAATGGAAAAAGCAATGAGAAATTCAGGTCCTGGTGGACAAACAACATGTTTCAGCCTAATGGAGAGGAAGCCACTGAAAATGGGGAGTCCCAGGATGGAAAATAACCTTTTTTCAGTGTAGTCAAGAGTTCAGGTGGAATGATGAGGAGTAAAATTACAGTTTTCAGTGAGAAATCAATAGAGCCACCTTAGAGTTAAATTGTGTTGTGAGAGGCCATTTTAGAGAAAAATAAAATCACACTTTTAATAAAATATTGATATGAGCTTTGCAATAAAAACGGCTGCATAAACAAGTCCTCTCTTGTTTCAAAAATCACCCCAGTAAAATAAAATAGAAATCACCTTTTTTTTTTCTAAATAAACTTCCTTCATTTATAAAAAAACATTTCAGTTTCTTATCTCGTAGAGATCTCAGTGGGTTTTATTAAAATGTCTGAATTAAAATGACTGTATTAAAATGACTGAATTACCCTGAAATACACCATGGGGGGATTTCTCCCCAAAAACCTATGTATCACTCAGGCCTCAATAAACTTTATTGTCCCTCAGGCTATTTGCCTCTCCAGCACATACCTGGGAGGATTTATCTGCTAAGAAAAGGGAATTTCCTACCCAGCACACAGGGATAATAAATGTTTGGTACTTTCTTGTGCGTGATTTTATTTACTCAACAACTAATGGCTGCTCATTTGTTATAGTTACCTGGAGCCTGAAAGTTTTGGAGAGAGATGTACTTAATTCCAGGCTTTCATTTGTGCATTTTATTAACAGGGAGCTTTTATTTTACTGGGAGAAAGTCAATAAAACTTAGCTAGATTATATTTTCTTCGTGCACTTTGCAAAACTTTTATTGTGTTTTAATGTACAAGACGAGCTTGGAGGTGGGAAAATTATATTTTCTAAGCTATGAATATTTTGGTGGGAAATATGAAACAAAAATTGCATTTTATTATACACAGAGGGTTGTTCAAATATTTTGAGGGCATTTTAAAGTGAGTCCAAGGCCAGGTTGGACAGGGCTTGGAGCAAGCTGGGATGGTGGGAGGTCCCTGCCCATGGACCGGATGATCCATGAGCTCCAGCTTCCGACCCAACCCAACCCAACCCATGAGGCTTCAGATCCAAACCATTGTGGAATTGCAGCATTCAGCTGCTGCCAGAGTTAACCCAGTGTTGGTTTTTGCAGATCTGGAGCTGAATGGGATGTCCAGCTCCGACATCCCCGACGTTCCCCCACCTCTGCCCCTCAAAGGAAGCACGGCCGACTACGGGAACCTCATGGAGAGCCAGGACCTGACCAGCCCCACCACGTCCCCCCCTGCCCACCCACGGGTGAGTCCCTGGCACTGCACATTTTATCACATTTTATCAGTCTCTTGGATGCAAGCTTGCTGAGTTTTTCTTCTATAGGAAAGCTCTTTTTTTCTCTGCAGATTTCAAATCTTTGTGTGTGTGTTTCAAGGACAAAATGCATTCCTTTGCCTGTCTCCTGATATGGGAGATGTGGTTTGCTTTTCTCAACCTATGATATAAAGAATTGCTCTCTCTGACTTTGTAAACATTTTCTGGCATTCTTGGACTTTGGGGTATGGAGCTGGAAGAAGCAAGATGCCAGCTCTGTACCTGGGCAGAAATAGCCCAAATCCTTCTGAACAATGGGGTCATTTTAATAAATAATATAAACTTTCTGATATTGGAGTCAAGAGTGCTGATTCACCATTGCTGGGACTTCAGCAGCAACAATTGGTGACCCCTGAGACGTGGGGCAACAAGTCCCCAGGGAATGAGCCCTCCTGCAGTGTTTTGTTCCCTGAGCCATGCCAGGGGAGCTGCAATCCTGCTCCTGCACCCCTCAGCTGATCCAGAGGCTCCGCGGCGCCGGGAGCGTGAGGGATCCACCTGGAGGAAAGCTGGGTTCATCCTGGGCAATCCCAGCCAGGTGTTGGCAGGTTTGTTGGGCAGGGAGCTTTAACCAACAGTGGCAGCAAATTGGATTTAAAGCCTTTCAGTCCTGTGTCAGAAAAGGAAATAAAACATGAACTTGCCACCTTCCCTTCCTGGAGCTCCGCTCTGCCAACGTTCAGTCACCACTCATTTATTTCCTTGAGGCAAACTCGTGTTCCCTTTGAGGTAAGGAGCTCAGAAACTCTTCATCACCAGCAGGGTTTGCAGCTTTCTGAGGAAAATGTGCTTTTTCAGCTTTGTTTCATGTAGCTGGAAGCTTTTAAAAGTAATGTGGTCCTTTTCTTTAAAGCAGCACTTTTGAGAAATGCCTTTTATTTTCTTTATGGGTAAAAAAATCCATTTAAAGGGGTGTGGAAGGTTGATCCTGGCTGGCGCCCACCAAAGATGCTCCATCACTCCCCTCCTCAGCTGGGCAGGGAGAGAAAATACAGTTAAAGTGTCATGGGTTGGGAAAAGGACAGGGAGAGATCACTCACCCTTGCCCTCAAAACAGGCTTGACTTAGGGAAATTAATTGAATTTATTACCAATCAAATCAGAGCAGGACAGTGAGACCCCATGAGGTCACGAGTTTTCTTTGACTCTGAAATGTGGAATTTTGACCAAGCTTTTTGTGAGAAACTTCCCACCAGAACTGATCCCTTTTTGTTTGCAGAGGTGTCATCCAGGATTCCTCTGAATTTCACCATTCCAGTGAAATTCTGTGGAGTAATTTGCTTTTCAGCACATTTCATGGCAGCAGAAAGCATTTCTAATCTCAACAGAGGAAGAGTCAGGCAGGAGTTGGGTTTGACTCTGGGAATAGTTGTGTTTAACCCAGATTGTCCCAGCACAAGTCCAGCTTTTCCATGGTTGAAATTGTGCCTTTGTTGCTGCAGGAATTGACTTTCTTTGAATTGTTTTACCATTTCAGGCTGAATGGTAAAAAAAAATAAATACAGGTATAGAAATAACTTCAGGAGTGTGAATAGAGATATTCAAAACACCATGTTTTACTCTTTATTGGCATATACTGAAAAATTCTCTATTCCCATCCTCTCTTCTGTAGTTCCCCATGGCTGGATCATTTTAGTCAATATTTTTACTTTTCCTCTCATTCCCATCAAACTTTACTGCACTTCTAACCTTATAACCCATTTCCCCAGCATCTGTCTCAGGGGCCAGCTCTCATTTGTCCTGAATACAGACCTCTAAGTGGAAAATTACAGAATGTACAGCAGGGCTGCCAGGAGGTTTGTCTAAGGAATCCATCTTCAGGAGAAAGCTGAAAAATTCACATCAGGATCCACATTTCTTCAACTCCTTCCTGCATAAACTCCAGAGCAGTAAATTCATTTTGTGTGATGTACTAGAAGGTTTAGGCTGTGGTAGTAGCTCAGGATTGCTAAAATGAGTTCAGTTTTTAGCTAAAAAGTATTAAGCAGTGATAAGAAATAAAATCCTGGCAGCCAGGGGTTTTTCTCCTGACTGGTGATGCTTTTGGAAGGGGTTTCCACTCTGGGGATAGATGTTTTTAGTTACTGTACAACTCCCAAATGCCATTTTGGGACAGGGATAAATGCCATTTTTGCCACAGGGTTTTGGGAGCCCACACCTGGAGATAACTCAGCCTGATTTGCTGAGTGACCTTGTGCAGCTCCTGTACCTGCCACAAGCAGCATTTCCACATCATTAAATGGGAGCTCATAAATATAGTACCAATATGCTCCTGTGGTTTTTTTGCAAAGTTTTATTCAGCTCTTAATATTTTTGCTCTTTCCAGTCTTGGTTGCTCAGGCTCCTCTCATTTTTTTTACTACATTTTGTCTCTGTAGGAACAGACCCCATTTTTTAACATCTGGTCTTGAAGGGCATCAGGATTTAATAGCTAAGAAATGCAATCAGATACAGGCTACATCTTCTTGTCTAACTGCCCACAATTGTCTTCAGCATCTGTGTTTTTATAAGCTTTCCAAGACCATGGAATGTGGTTTCAAAGCCTGGCAGAAGGATGTAAAGCAGATCTGTCCCAGAGCCACCTGTCCTGTGCAGGGCCAGGAGTGGCACTCGCTGATCCTTGTGGGTCCCCTCCACCTCAGCAGATTCTGGGATTCTCTGTTAGGTTTAGAATTGATTTTGGAGAAGGTTTCTAATCTTATAACAATCACTCTGTGCCTTTATTTCATCAGACTGCTAGGAAGGAAGCTTTTAAAGAACATCAAGAGAATGAGTAGTGCTGGACATGAAAGATCAGATGAGTAAAACTCTCATTGCTGCCGTGATTAAATCCCACTCCACAGTTTTAATGACTGATGTTTCATGGGTCAAATAGCTCCATAATTCATAACTGGATAATTCTCTGCCTGGTAAACTGATCATCTTTGAAATTACACTGCCGTTGTATCAGTGAAGAAAAATCAGTAAAACCTATTAGAGATAAGATTATCTGAGTAGCTTTTAAACTGGAAATATCTCCTCGTGTGAGGAATGATTGTGTTTTTCACTCTGGTTGTCTTGCAGTGGGTTATGAAAGGCAGGAAAAGTGCTGTAGTGAACTCAAAAGCAGGCAGCCAGGAAGGGATCAGGTGCTCCAAGTCAAACTGCAGGCAATAATGTCATTTATGAGACAGCAATCTCAGATGTTCAGAGTCCAGTGGTACCTTGGTCTACCTGAAGTCTTTAATCCAGTGATTACCTCATTATCATTTCCTGATTGTTCCTTACTCCTTGTTAACTCTGAGACCCTTGTAGATATTTTCTTGCTCCCTGCGATTTGTTCTGCTAAAAATGTCCTTAATAATATATAGGAACATTAAAAAAAAAAAGAAATATGACTCCTGCAAGGATTATTATTACATCAAGGGATTCCTTTAGGCACTTATCATTCTTTATGAGTTCATCCTCACCCTTGCATACAAATCAACCTCCTGCTTAGTATTCAGAGCAGGGAGGGAGCTCAAAGAAAATAGACAAAGGAGCACTTGGGTTGCTAATATTGGCTATAACATCTCCTAAGCATGGGATAATGGTTAGGATGGGAACATCTCCATCAATCCAGCACAGGTGGAACTGGGGATGGCTGAAGCCTTCGAGGAGCAGGACAGTCTTGGGTTGACTCTGCTGTATGGGGATTATTCTGGTTGCTCATTGGGATAAAATGGGATTATATATTCAGATCTAATACACAGAAGGCACAACCCAGAGGAAATTTTCATGTGTTGCAATGCAGGTGCTGCAGTGCTGGAAATACTCTCTTGTAGCAGCTGCAGTGAGCAAAAACTGACCTTAAAGGCTTCAGCAAATTCCTTGTCCTCGTGTGGCTGGAAAGAGGCTGGAAATGCAGCTGGAGCTATGGAGGAGTAGGGAATTAGGGAGCACAACTCGAGGGGTTGCAATACAAGTTCCTCTCTGATCTCTGCTGTCTGTGAGCAGGGACAGGAGCCTGGGGTGGCTGGAGCTGTGTCAGGGCAGGTTTAAGTTGGATTTCAGAGAAAGGTTCTTTCCCCAGAGGGTGCTGGGCACTGCCCAGGCTGCCAGAGCTCCAGGAGCATTTGGACAATGTGCCCAGAAGAAAAGAAAAAACTAAAATACGGGTTTTATTTGCCATCTGATGATTATTTTTGCCTGCTGGGGATGGGAAACCTTGCAAGCCCTTCCTCCTGTGTCAGTCCCTCACTCTTGGGTGAGTTAAGATGTTGCTGAGCAAAGGATTTCTGAAAAGTTCATTTACTTTTTAATAAGTCTCCAAGTCAATGGAGTGCCACTGCTTTTTACAGGATTGGGAGTGAGATCTGTGTTCTCCTGCTGTGTGCCCAGACATGTGCTGTGTCCCTTGGTTTAGTTCAGGGAGTGGCCGTGTCCCGCTCTCCACAGGGATCAGGCCATGGTTTGGGCCATGCTGATGTGCTGGTTTATCTCTCTTGCAGGACCTGGATGGAATGCAGGGTCAGTCTGGAGTCTAAAGCTAATTCTGAGTGTTTTGCTCATCACTCCTGAGGTCTGTTTGTACACGGACTGGAATGGGGCAGCAGCACTGGGGAACTCGAGTTATCAGCCAGTGTGGGCAGAAATACTGATGGTGTCCCCATGGAGAAATGTGGTTCCACAGAGGGCAAGTGGCCTTAGCTGTGCTCCAGCAGAGCTGTCACACTCCAGGACCCAGGTCCTCCCTGCCTGAGGGGTGCAGACCCTGTCAGGTCCAGCTCTGCCCTCATCCACTGCCATTGTCCCCCACAGGAGCATCCCCTAGGCAGGGGCCTGCCAGAAATCATGGGGAAAGTCACAGAATCATCAAACAGGTTGGGCTGGAAGTGCCCTTAAATCCCATCCATTCCTACCCCAGCCATGGCAGGGACACCTCCCACTGTCCCAGTGTCCAGCCTGGCCTTGGGCACTGCCAGGGATCCAGGGGCAGCCACAGCTGCTCTGGGCACCCTGTGCCAGGGCCTGCCCACCCTGCCAGGGAACAATTCCTAATTCCCAATATCCCATCTAAACCTACCCACTGTCAGCTTGAAGCCATGCCCCGTGTCCTGTCCCTCCATCCCTTGTCCCCAGCCCCTCTCCAGCTCTCCTGGAGCCCCTTCAGGCCCTGGCAGGGCTCTGAGCTCTCCCTGGAGCTTCTCCTGTCCAGGTGAGCACCCCCAGGTGTCCCAGCCTGGCTCCGGAGCAGAGGAGCCCCTTTGATCTGCTCAGGGACACTGACCTGGAGCAATTCCACGTGGCCCATTTGGAGGCATTTCCCTGTTGCCCTGTGAGGGGTGAGGGGTGGGAACACAGCGAGTGATCTCTGCAGAGGAGCCCCTCAAATCCCTCTGCCTGATGCCAGTGCACTCCAGCAAGGGCAGGTAGTGGCTGTGCCAGAGTTAAATGAGACTCTAATAGATGATGGATGAACCAGGGGCTAAACAGTCATTTCCCATCAGTTACCTGCTGGATTTTCCACAGAACTTTGCTCCCTGGGTCAAACAGCCAATTAGCTTAAACTGTCTGTAATTTGGATGCCATTAGTGGAGCTGGGCTGTTCTCCCTGCTGGCTCTTTCAGAATGGGAGAGTTATTCTGCCGGAGCCTCACGCTCAAATGTTATTTTTCATTGCAGATATGAAATAACCACGTTGTTGTCAGGCATCCCAGCTCTGTGCTGAAGGAACAACTCAGTGTCTGAAAGCATTTTCACAGTCCTGGGTGGCTGATGGTCTAGTTACATCCCATTTCTGCTGCTTCTGACCTAATTAGATCCCTTAATCCTTCCAACCAAACACTTCTCACTGGATCTCCAGAGCGTGTCCTATCCATGACCATTGAATTTCAAGGAGTTCCTTGCACAGGAGGAAATCTCGTGCAGTGCCACAAGGACCCTTTTGGAGAATCAAATTCTGTTTGATTTTTTTGTAGTTGTTTCTTTTAGCAAGTATTCTCTGAAGAAAAAACAACTCTTCCCTCATTTTGCTGCCTCAGAGTAGCAAAAAAAAAAAAAAAA
>VWZP01006954.1:1194647-1210833 GCA_013396995.1 Dicaeum eximium
TCATCTTCTGTAATTGATTTTTACTACATCCCAAACACGCCTGGTGTAGTGCAGTTTATATCTCTCTGTAAGAGAATGCAGACAAATGTTTTTATACTTGATTCTTTTCTGTATCAGTGAAAGAAGAAAAAAACAGCAAATAAATGGGAGCAATTTCATGTCTGAAGCAGAAAGAACAGATTGTTTCTGTGTTGCAGATGTGCCTTTTACATAAGGTTTCTGCTTCCCCTGAGGTACCCCTGAGTCAAGGATTCTGCCCAAAATAGGCTGGGATGTGAAGCAGCAGCTCTGTCAGTTTGTCAGGAAGGAAAGGGAAGAGTCAGGTTCACAATTAACCACCCAGATACAAACACGAACTCGGCAAAGAGAGTCTTAATTAAATACAAAATCAAGGCAAACTCTATTTTTATTGCAAAGTTTCTAAGGGGAAGTGCAGCACAAATGAACTTTGCAAGCCTGGTAATGGTTTCTGTGAGTGTGGTGTTAAAGGGAGCAAGGAAATTTTGAATTTCTTCTGTCCTGGGAGAAAAGGAAGGAGGGATCAGCCCTGGGAGTGATGGTTTGGAGTTGCCCCAGCCCCATAATGGAATGTTTTGTCTTGCAAAATTCCCAACGTCGCCCCAACCAGCATTACACATCCTACTTAATATATTCATTGGGAGCTTATTATATAAATGAACATGTGCTAAATTTATCCGACTTTCTAATGGAAATTGTAAATTCAATTACAATAATTATCTACCTATCTCTGCTATTTCTTTCTGCCTAATTTGCTTGCAGAATCTGAGCTGGGGTAGGTTTTGAGCTTGTTATTTATAGCATATATATTTAGCTTCTTCTCATTGTATTTGCATCGTCTCTGCTTTTCAGAACCAGGTTTTCAGGGCTGATTTGATTGTTCTCTGATCAATATGAAGGGGCTCATTTGGTTGAGAAATGCCTTTGATCTAATTGAATTGAGAATTATTGCCAATAGAGTGTTATTTAAATTCAAAATGGATTTGCACAAATGATGCTATCAGCAGAGTTGGGTTTTTTTTTTCCTAGTGATGAATATGAAGTTAAAGAGAGCAAAGCAGAGAGGAAAGTTTTATATTTTGTGCTGTGTTTTTGAGGGCACGTGGTTTATAGAGCTTGAGGGGAATGTCAGCTCCATGAGGTGTTAGATGCTCTGCAGACCACCAGCATTTCCCAGGGCTTTCCCAGAGCCCTTGCCTGGATACAGGACTGTAATTAAGCAAGTTCTCCAAGGTTTTGGAATCTTCAGATCACAACTGACATTTATTCAGGTGCCTCAGCAGGAATTCAGGAGTTAACATGCCAAGTTCAGAAGGGGATTTGCTCAGGTAGAGGAAATGTTTAATGGTTCTGGCTGTAACACTTCACAGGCAGATCAGCAGTGGCATTTTAATTAAAAACCTAACAAAATCTTCCATTTTGCATGTGGTAAAAAAATGAAATTCTTATTTTATCTGCCTTTCATATTCATCTGTTGACTTCTCTGATTCAGAGATCATCATGTCCCACTGGAAGCTGGGAGCAAGCAGTGCCCATTTGGAGCCTGCTGTGGGAAACCCTGGAGCCATTTAGGGTGGGAAAGGCCACTAAAATCATCCAGTCCAGTGTTCCCCCTGCACTGCCAAGGCCACCACTGACCCCTGTCCCCAGTGCCAGGTGTGGATGCCTTTCCCAGGCAGGAAGGGAAATGCAGAATTCTAGGCCTGGCACCCTGGCTCCGTGGTTCAGAGATTCTCACTCAGCAGCAGCTCAAACCCAACGGATTTCCAAGGTGCCAGAGAGCATTCTGAAGCCAAGGAGGAAGCTGGGAGCAGGCAGAAAGAGCAGTGGTGCTGCTGGAAAGGCTGGGAAATGGAGAGTGGATGGAGCAGAATGGAGAGACAAGCTCAGGGCGTGGTGATGGTTTGGGATCCCTCTTCCTTTGCCTGGGGAGAGAGTTGGGAGGATTGAGGAAAGGTGTAAAACAGTTTGGAAAGTGGTGCTGTCCAGGTAGGATACAGGAAAGAGATTCCAGCAAAAACCCAGCCTGCCTGGCTCAGCCAGGTTGTGTTCCAGGCTTTCTCCTTAGTCTGTGATCAGTGAAACTGTCTGGTGAAATCTCAGATTTGTAACTCCTGCTTGGGAGAGCATATCTAGTTACCTTAAAGGTTGTTTTTCTTCTACTCTTACTCATCTCTGAAAACTCCAGGTCATGAGATTGCAGGAGCATCAGGAGCTGCTCTGAGCAGAGGAGGGACTGAGATGTTCTGGCATCACCCTGAACCTCTCTTCTTTCTGGGACAGCTTCCATGGGGTTTCTCACTTGTTTAGATACCAGGATCTTCCTGATGCCTAATATTATCTATTTACATGAGTAGTTCTATCTATTCTATCTAGAAACACAAGCAATGTGCTGTGTTTTTGTTATGACTGGAACTAACTTAACTTTAAACTGGGCTTTAGGGCCTTTTACTAGCTAAGACAACCTCTTAAGGCACTTAAGATATATTTCTACTTACTTAAAACTAAAACTTACACTTCTGTTTCGTGTCTGTGTGGCTTAATGTATTTCAGCTTCTCTAGAGGTTCTAACTCAAACCCTGCATTCTTTCTCTCTCTGAAGGACTCAAGGCTTCGTTCTATGCACTCCAGCACATCACTGGGCTTGGAGGGAAACAAAAGGCCCTGGCTGAGGGGAATCCTAGGGAAAAACAAAGGCAGAGCAGCGCTGATGAGCTGTGACACTGCAGCACAGCCTCTGGGAAACCTGTGCTGCCTGCACAGCCAAACTGCTGGGAACAGCTCCCTGCAAACCGTGCTGTTCTCCAGCTCTCTGCAACAGATCCTGTCACTTGTGTGGTTCAACATCAGGGAAAAAAAGTCTTCATTTCCACAATGGCTTTTTTAATTTGTCCAGTTCTTCAGTTGTGAGATACATAAAGGGATTTAAAATATGTATATTTGAACGTTCTGCATTTCTGTTTGGAGTATTTTAATTATAACTGTGTGGGTAATAGTAAATTGTGAGTTACTTATCTCTCTAAATGATCTTAAATTGTTTCTTTTTTGGTTTTTGGTTTAAATATTTCTGTTCTAACTGTGCAAAATCCAAAACATAATAGAAAAGCAATGAAGCCATTGCTTCAGCTTGGTTTTTAAGCTCTGAGTGCCTAAAGGCTGAGGGCAATCGATACAGACCAAGAAATCAATATCCTATCATGATACAAAGTGGGGAATTATAAACTTCTCCAGTGCTTTCAAAAGATTTTTCCTTCAATATTGAGCTAATTAATCCTGAACTCTTGAGAGATTTTTTTGCAGTGTCAAAAGTGAAAGTTATATTTAAAAGTAATGGCTGAGAGCGTTCTGTGTTCACAGCAAATTCTGCAGGGAGAGGTTTTCCAGGCTTACCTGCTGCCTCTTGCACTTCGAGGTGACTCAAAAACGTTGCAGAATTCCATTCATTCCTAACATGACCTGCCCAAATTTCTGGTTTCTTCCAGCACCTGCCTCCCCCTCTGCCCAGCAAGACTCCGCCGCCGCCGCCTCCCAAGACGACGCGGAAGCAAACGTCTGTGGACTCTGGGATTGTCCAGTGAGGAAGGAAGCGGGTTTTGTTCCAAAGATAAAGCTGTAACAATTCATTTCCCTAAGTATTTTATGGTCTATAATGTTTACCTCATTCAGGTGTGCAGTATCTAACATTTAGTGCAATGATAACTCCGTAAAGAAATCCATTTCTCGCCATGTGTCGGACCCAACACTACATCCCCCCGTTTTTGGGGTTATTCCCTCCCATAACTTGAAAGAAATCTGGATTTCTACTTGAGACTGGGAACTCCCATCAACTGACAGAACCCTCTTCCTAAACCTTCTCCCTGCTTCTGGATAATGCCAGGCACAGAGCTAAACGTGGAGATTAAAATGAGAGCTGGAAATTTTGTACCTAAAGATTTTGGGTACCTCTGGAGTTTCAAATGAGCAAAGGTTTTGTACTTAATCTCAGTGTATATAGGAATCAATGACAATATTCAGGGCAAGAGGAGGTTTCCCAGTGAGGTGAAGCTGCTGTAGGATTTCCCTGAATAACAGGGATTTTAGCCCAGGCTTAAAAATCAGACACCACTGATTTGTGAAGTTGGTCTGTGTTACAAATAACCTGATTGCAATGAGCAAAGTGGAGATTTGGGGCTGTTTTGGCCACAGTGACCATGATGCCATCGAGTTTAAAACCTCTGGTGAGAGGAGGAAAAGGGTCAGCACAACCTCCCCTCTGACCATGAGGCTGCTCAGGGAATTTGTAAGGTCCCCTGGGAAAATATTTTTGCAGGTTCTGGGGCCTGTCAGTGCTGGTCCCTTTTTAAACATCACCTCCCAAGGGCACAGGAGCAGCAATTCCCAAATGTTGGAAGTCAAGCAGAGCTGGCTTGGCTGAACAGGGATCTCCTCTTGGATATCAGGTGGGAAAGGAAGGTGTGTGCCAGTGGAAGCAAGGTCAGGGGGCATGGGAACAACACAGAGGTGCTGCTCCCCACACAAGGAAAAAATTCCTGTGGTCAAAGCTCAGCTGGAGTTGGAGCTGCCAGAACTGTGGGGAACAAAAAAAGAGGTTTTTTCAAATATATCAATGGCAAAAAGCAGTATAAAAATGTCATCAGCCCATTTTAGGGTGGGGATGGGCACCTCAGAAACAGGGCCAGGGACAAGGCAGAGGTGTTTAACACATCCTTTGTCTGTCTTCAACGTGGGTCACAGACCAGGAGAGTCCCAGTGCCCTGAGCTGGAGGACCATGACTGTGACAATGAACTCCCAGTCAGCCTGAAACTACAGGATCTGCAGCCCCAGCTGAATCCCTGCAAATCTGTGGGATTTATCCAGAATCCTCAAAGAGCTGCTGATGTCATCAGAAAACCCCTCTTGATGATTTTTGAGCAGTCTTGGGAATCCAGAGAGGTCCCAACTGACTGGAAGCTGAGGAATGTTGTCCTGAGTTTCAAGAAGGGCAAGAAGGAGGCCCTGTGAAATCATGGAAAAGATTATTCTGGGAGGTACTGGAAGACACCTGGAGGACAATGCAGTCATGGGTCACAGCCAGCACGGCTCCATGAGGGGAAAATCCTACCTGTGGAACCCAATTTCCTTCTACAGCAGGGTAGCCCAGCTGGCTGATCCAGGAAAGATGGAATTCCAGGAGATGCAATTTTTTGGACTTCTGCAAAGCTTTTGATACTGTCTCCCACGGAATCCTTCATCCTCCAGCTGGACAAACACATTATGGGATGGGTGAGCAGCTGGCTCAGGGGTCGGGCACAAAGGGTGACAGTGACCTGGGTGACACCAGGCTGGCACCAGTCCCACTATAAATAAGACATTGAACGGTTAGAGAGTGTCCAAAGGAGCCACGAGGATGGGGAAGGGCCTTGAGGAGGAGCCGAGGGCACGTGGAATGTTCAGCTGGAGGAGAGGAGGCTGAGGTCACTTGGGCCAGCAGCATCCTCCTGAGGGAAATGCAGGGGCAGGAACTGAACTCTTCATTGCCATAACCAGGGACAGCACCCAGGGAACAGCTGGAGCTGAGCCAGGGCAGGTTTAGGCTGGATTTAGGGAAAGGTTCTTCCCCAGAGGGTGCTGGCACTGCCCAGGCTCCCCAGGGAATGGGCACGGCCCCGAGGCTGCCAGAGCTCCAGGAGGGTTTGGACACCATTCCAGGGATGGCCAGGGTGGGATTTTGGGGGCCTGTGCAGGGCCAGGATGATCCTGTGGGGCCCTCCCAGCTCAGGATAATCTGTGATTAATGGGCTTTGTAAAATCAGTCATTGGTGATCACCCACTGCCATTGGCATTCAGTCGGATCTTCAGTCCCTGAGGGGGAAAACAAGGAAACCTTGGAGCTGCCAATGGCACAAGGGAATGGGAGAGAGAACAGTGAGCAGGGAGGAGACTCCTGGTCATTCTGAACATAACTGTTGAGTACAGGAGTGGGAAGAGCTTTTTCCTTTCTCTATTGTGTAATATTTCATGTTGGATTAGGATGAACTGAACGGAATCACTTTGTCCTTGTGCCATCATTCTGTACAGTGTTTGTATATATGATGGTTTGTAGAATGTTTTAATTTTTATGGTGCCTGCTTTTCACATCATAATGATTAATGTGCCTGCAAAGAATGCTTTATGTATTCTTAATTTCCTAATTGCTGAAAGTGTAAAGAAAAAACAAAAGTGGTTTTTTCCCAGATATTAAGCTCTGAGAAATATCAGACTGATGGGATAGGGTTTTGGGAGGGAGGAAGGAAACTAACTTTATATTCTAGTGTTTTTTTATTGTCATCACACTTTGGGTTTTTTTATTATCTACAGTCTTTTTACTCTTACAGTAGATTGTTTTTAAATATACCACTGACTCAAAAAAAAATAAACTATTATTTTAAAAGCTTGTCTCAGAAAATGAATACATTCCCTGGGTATTTTTGGTCATCACTGCAGAATTTTGGGAACTACTGCCTTGTGTAGAGAGCTGTGTATACAGTTCCTTGTTTTCAGGACAGTTTAGGAGGGGAACTCATGGGAAAACTGACATCTTCTATTGTGCTGTGTGGTTGTCCCTGCAGGTTGGAGCTAAAACACATCAGCACTAGGAACATCCCTCCCTGTGTGCAGTCCATGCCCAAAATGCTGGCTGGAGTATCTCTAAGTGAATGCTTCAGGAAACAGATGAGTTTTATGTAATATTTTCCACGTCAGGTACCTGCTACACGATGCAAGTTCCAAGCAGAAGTGACTTTACACGGCAGTAAAACAACACTGTTGTTACAAAGGCAGAAAAATTGCCCTTCTCATGAAAAGTGGCTCCAGTGGTCAATTACATATTGTCATTTTTTTGCCTTAAACCACATTGTCACTTTGGATCAAACAAACACACTTTTCCTTGCTGTAAAATCAGCTCCCAGAGTGCCTCAGGATTTACTGCTGGATCTCATCCTGCAATTCCCTCTTTGTTTTGTTCATATAATCTCTGCTCAAGAGGAGGAGCAGGATTCTTGGCTGCAGCCAGTCAGATATCTGTAGTCAATCAATAACATGTTACAACTTTATAAATCTTGTATTTAATTGAGAATTGCTTTAGAGGCTGCTCTTGCTGCTGCTGGGAGCTCGTGCTGGGGTGTGGGTGAGTTTTCCTCTTTTCTGTTCCATTTGTGCCATTTTCCTCCATTCTGTTCCATTTTCCCTTCCTAAAGGATGGGAAGAGCTTTCCCAACGACCTTTTGGTGGATGCTGTAAATTGTATTTCTGATAATGTGTTTGTTTTTCCACGTCCTTAGCAAACTCCTGTGCTCATGCAAGTGTTCTAATTCGGCCCTGTGAGACTCCTCAGACAAGAGCTGCACTTCCAAGTCGGCCTCACAGTACAAACTCCAACTCTCATCTCTGTGTGTTTTACAAATGTGCAGGCTGAGCCTGGGAATTGAAATCAGGCTCTCAGAGCCACCCTCAGACCTGAATTGTCACCACTGTGACAATCTCACAGCTCCTGGGCTGTGTAGAGCCCAGGCAGAAGGAATCAGTGCCCTCCTCAAAGTGGGATAAACACACTTCAGCAAAGCCAGCTGCTAATTCCTACAGGCAGAGAACAATCCTGGGAATGCTGCTATTTCTCATGGTTTGCTCTCTTCTTTTCAACCCAGTTGGGAGTCAGAGCATCCCAGTGCCTTGAGAATTCCTTGTCACATTGTTTGGACACAGCCAGGCTGATGCAGAAGAGCTTGTTATGAAACAATTCAGAAAAGAAACTCACTTGACTTTAACCCGTGCTAGGATCCCCTTTCCCTTCCCTCTGCCCCATTCCTGTGGGAATTCACCTCTAAATGGCTTCAAGGAGCCTTTTGCTTTCCCCAGCTCCCTGAGCTGCATGTGGAGAAGGTGAGGTTGGGATGCCCTGGTTTATTTATCACCTCCTCATCCTCCCAGCGCCTCCACGCCCAAAGGTCCCACCCAGACTTGACTCAGATCAATATTTCTGCTTGCAAAGGTGACCCATCCATCTTTTCCACAGCAGACCTTGGCCAGGGAGTTGGCAGGATCCACAGGGGCCAGGTTTTCACCATTTGGGACAAGTCAGGGATTAACTTCCCCCAGGTGCTGTCCCTCTGCTTACACCTGAGAGCAGCTCCTCGGGGCTCTGTGACACAAATTTCCCTGAAAGGAGCAATTCAGAGTTCCTGGATAGTGGAGAAAAGAGATTTTTCAGTGGCCACTAATTTTCACTTGTTGAAAAGCAGCTTGAATTCACTTAGTGAAAGTTAACTCACAGTGCCAGGATAAAAGAAGATTCCTTAATTCCATTTCCCTCAGTCTCAGCCTGGGAGTGAGGGTGGATTTTATGGGTGCACAGATCAGTCCCACACAAAACCACACAAGATTTGTTGGTCAGGGGTTGTTTGCTTTTTAATCACATTTATTTTCACTGGGAAGCTCAACACAAAGGTCACTCCTTAAGCTGGTTCCTGTAATTGACATTTATGATTACTGAGATGTCTCCCACGATACCACAAATTCTGAGGGTAAAAATGTTTTAAAATTCAGTTTTGTCTTAACATAGGCATTTTTCTTTACCTTGCCTGTAGTTCTGTGTGATTTTACAGAGGAGAAGGATGAAAAGTTTGCAGTGAAAATGTATTTATTTATGATATATGAACAGAGATTCATGTGAGTGCAGGTACAGCTGTGTATTCATGCACACACATCAAACACACATTTTGAATGTGATACTTCTCACTTCACTGACTGGTTGAGGTCTCCACCTTCTTGTTTCATGTTAAACATTTTCCCTGTCAGTTCTTGTGGCGTTTTTGGGGACAATGCCATGCCAGGAGTGTGATGTGGTGTGAAATGGCTGCACAAACCTAGTGAGGCTTTCCCACTTTCCATCCTCACCTTGCCCTGTGATAAATCAATAAATTGGAGCATGTGCAGAGATTCCCCCATGGAGAAGAGACCAAGCACCCAGTGATGGTGAGCACTGAAATTCAGGGTTTTCCTCTGTCCTCGTTTTTAGCAGTAATGAGAGGCGTGAGGTCCAGCTGTGCTGACATTTCAATTTCCTCTCATTCTCCTTTTGTACTTTCCATGGCTCTAAACTGAATTTCAGGCTTGCAGTTGCCATCTTCTTGGGGATGAAGGAAGGTGGGGATCAGTATAAATACTTGGTTGTTATATGGGGTCTCTCCAGTGAGGCTATTTATAGGATTTTTAATTTCCCTTGGGGTTTTTTTCATATGCATTCTGCAGACATGAATAATTACTGTAAATTGTGTTTCTCTGTAGAGTGACACTTTTATTTTCCATTTCCAGCTTGTGTGGCATTGTATTCAAGCACTTCAAAGGGAAGTGGCTGAGTTAAATAACTCATTTCCAGCTAAGGAAGGTGGCTGTGGACTGCAGTGCTGGGAACACGCCCTGACCCCCTTGGGATGGTGTTCAGATCCAAATATTGAGAGGTTCCTCTGCCCAAATTAATCTGCACAGGAGACCATGTGCTGGAGTCAGTAGTTCTGATTTTATTTAGCAGTAAATGGGAGGCTGAAGAAAGAAATAGCAGAGAGATGAGAGAGATGAAGCAGAAGCTCTTTGTCATCAACATATAGGGAGTCCTTACAAGGAGAAAGCAAAACCAAACCCAAATGTGGCTCTGGTTCCTATTAAGGCATTTTTGGGCATTCTCCTGTTGGTGGCTGCTCTTCCCAAATTTCTTTCATTCTCCCATGGCTGTGCTTGCATTTCCTCAGCGCTGCAATCCCGATTCCAAATGAGCTTCCTCTCTCCATCCTCCCCACCAGATCACTGCTCTGACAGGGCAGAACACAGAAAATGAACTAAAAACCTCCCTGGGCTCCACGAAGAATTCCTCAGCAGGGTATGAAGGAAGCAGTGGGAATGCAGAGGGAGGCAGGCGCCGCTCCAGAGCAGCGTGACACAAATCCCGCGTGGGACACGGAACGGCCGCGGAGCTGAAACAATCCCAGCCCAAGCAAAACATTCCTTAGCTCAGCATGAATTATGCAGCTTAAACCACTTATTAACATCCAATTTAACAGGATGAACGTTGGTTTGGGGAGCGTGTTCCTGCAGCAAGAGGGGACGGCGTCGCGGAGGGCAGGGAGTTCGCTTAAGCTGTAATTATTGTTTCTCTGGAAATTAGATGTGTTTGCCTGCCTTTAATTGCATGAGCTCAAAAGCTCACCCAGAAAAAATCCAAAAGAAATCAACCATAAATTAAATTTTAAAAGTAGGACACTTTTTTCTTCAAAAGATGAGGCATTTATTACCTACTTGTGTTGCAGGAGGCCTGTCGTGAGATATTTTTTACATTTTATTGAGATCTGGTTGTCAATAATATTTAGTTTACTGGCTATAAACTTCCTTCCATGAGTTTATTACTGTGTACAGTTGGCAAGTAGATTTGTTGTTGCTTTTTTTCCAAACAGCCCATTATTGTTGCGTTGCTCCACAGAGGGAAATAATAGGAAAAAAAATAGAAAGAATGGGATTTTTAAAGAAGTGTGTGTCTTTCCTCACTTTGTGGTCCCTATGGAGATGAGCAGAGATCTGTGGGAGTATTTGAGCAGGGAATATAAGTATAATAAACACAAAAACCCTTGAGAAGAGACAGAGCTCCTCTGAACCTCCCATCAGAAGCTCCTGGAGAGAAATCAGTGTTGGACTGATCTCAGCAGCTCCCTGGGCTCTGGCCACGGTGGCAGAAAAGAGACTTTGGAAAAAGAAATTCCTTTTCTCTGGTGTGAGGTTTCCTGCGTGTGGTGTTTGTGTAAGGTCAGGAGCAGAAATTGTGTCTTAGGTTAGGCCTGGTCTCTAAAATACCTGGAAAATGGGAAATTGTGGATGGTTTGATGGCAAGAACGGGGCTGGAGCTCCTGTTCAGTGGGAGAGCTGGGGGTGCTCACCTGGAGAGGAGAAGCTCCAGGGAGAGCTCAGAGCCCTGCCAGGGCCTGAAGGGGCTCCAGGAGAGCTGGAGAGGGACTGGGGACAAGGGATGGAGGGACAGGACACAGGGAATGGCTTCAGGCTGACAGTGGGTGGATTTAGATGGGATTTGGGGCAGGAATTGTTCCCTGGCAGGGTGGGCAGGCCCTGGCACAGGTGCCCAGAGCAGCTGTGGCTGCCCCTGGATCCCTGGCAGTGCCCAAGGCCAGGCTGGACACTGGGGCTGGAGCAGCCTGGGACAGAGGGAGGTGTCCCTGCCATGGCTGGGGGGGCACTGGGTGGGATTTGAGGTCCCTTCCATCCAAACCATTCCATGGTGATGAGGTTGGGATTCCAAGGGATGAGCTGCCTGTGCCTGGCACTGCCCTGAGCTCACAGCCTGCAGCCTCCATCACTTTGGGAATGGCACTTCCCAGCTTGGACACGCCCCAGCAGCCACAGGGACTCTCCCAGGGGAAATGTGGGGCTGGAGGAAATCTTCTTCCTCTTAGAAGTTGGTGCAGCTGGGGAGCAGAGGTTTGGGGACAAACTCAAACCTCATGGAAGGGGTTTTGTGATCCAGCCAGGAATTTGGGCAGGTATCATATGATCCCTGTGCTCCATCCTGCTGGCAATCATAAATCAGTGAGCCCATTACATTTGATTTTCACTCCAAGAAAAATGAGAGAGGGGCCAAGTGCTCCCCTATTTTCTCAGGTAATTTACCTGTAGCTGAGCTGTGAAATGAGTGGTGCTTGCATTTCTCCCTTAAACCAAAAGGATGGAGCAGGGGAAGGCACCTTCAGGCAAGAGCAGAGCTGGCGGAAAAACAACGTGGAGCACTTGCTCTTGTGTTTGCTGAGGGATGGGCTGGGGCTGGGCATTCCCTGAGTCCTGGAGCTGGGAAGGAAAGGAAATGAAAGTACAAAAAGAACTGAAAAATGCATCCTTATTCCCCAACCTCTGGATTCTGGATGGGGAAGGGAAATGTTCATGTGTTTGAGGGCAACATTTTCTACATAACATTCCCTAAAAACCAGTGGTTTAATTCCTTCTTTCTGCTCAGTCTCACATCTAAAAGGGAAATGGGAGCTGAACTATTAAAGGTGCCCTGAAATTGGAATTGGCAGCTGAGCCTTGCATTATGTACTCAAGGTTAGGTGGTACTTGCTGGCCCTGGTGGGCTTTGCTTTATCTAAACCAGCCCAAAAAAGAAACAACCTGAGGTATTTGGATTTAGATCATGGCATTGCTGTGCACATCTTCTATATTGCAAAAAAAAACCCCAAATGTATATAAACAGTGCCATTTCAGTCCTCTGGGAAACACCTCCGTGATCTTCCAGCCTCATCCTTCTCCCTTTTAGCTGCTCCTGTTCTGTGCCTGGCATCTCCCTGCTCCTTCAACCTGAAATGAGCTGCAGCAAAACACCCCTGGGTGATGAGCCTGGGCCTCCTGAACCCAATTTTGAGTTTTGAATTCCTGAATCGATTCTTTTATAATTCCTGCCGCTGTGTTTTAATGCAGGTTTGCTTTGGGTTTGTTTAAAAACCCTAAAAGGGGGTTAAAAACCCTAAAAGGGGGTTGTTTAAAATCATATAGGGGGGTTGTTTAAAACCCTATAAGGAGGGTTGTTAAAACCCTATAAGGAGGGTTAAAACCCTGAAAGGGGGCGGGGGGTTTAAAGCCCTATAAGGGGGTTGTTTAAAACCCTATAAGGGGGTTGTTAAAACCCTATAAGGAGGGTTAAAACCCTAAAAGGGGGTTGTTTAAAACCCTATAAGGGGGTTGTTTAAAGCCCTATAAGGAGAGTCAAAACCCTGCAACCCCATTCAGGGGAAAACTCTGTGCTGTGACTATTTTGGGGTTTGTTCTAAGCATCTGACCATTTTCCTTTACTTAGGGAAATATTTATTTGCTACAGCCCTGCCAAAAGCACAGCAGCAAGGCAGTGCTAGGACCCAGCAGATCAATCTTCCATCTCTCTTCCAGCCCTGTCAGGCTCTGTTATTCTCACCACACTCTGACAGTTCTGGGTTAAGAAGGCATCAATTACCTTTGGAAAGGTCCCTCTCCTGTAGGATCAGCTCGTTCCTGCTGACTTTGGAAGTTCCTTGTGCACAGCAGAGCTTTTGGAGGGGGAGCCTGCCCCAAAATGTTGCATAAAGTCATTTTATTGCACTTGGCTGTGGCACTTGGTGGCTGCCATCCTTCTTGACCACGTTAGGGAGCCAATTTAATTATTAATAGAGCTCGTTGTGTGGGTTTGCTGGGGCCATTTCCCTCCTCTTGGAATCTGTAAAGCCTGGAAATATGGAATTCTGTCCCTGCTGGGTGACTGCAGGCAATTCTGCTCTGAGCTGGGCAGAAAAACAAGTACCAGTCACAGAGGTGACCTCAGAATTTCATCTTTGCCACTAAAATAGGATGAAACCTTTGCAGGTATTTTTATTTTCTTTGGTTCCTTTGTTGTTTGGCTTTTAAAAACAATTATATAATAATTTTTTAAAAAATTAAAAATAGGGAAGGGCTGAATGGGCTTCTCCAGGGGATAGTTCAGCAACAGTGCTTAAAATTTCCTCCTGGAGAAACCTCCCAAAATGAATTTATGCATCAGTACCTGGATGCTTCCATGGGGTCTGGGCAGGCAACGCAGCCAAAACTTCAGATGTTTTATAGCAAGTCATAATTTCAGCTGATTTAGAACAATTCATAACTGCAGCTGGTGTAGAACAAGTCATTAGCTGAGGTCTGGGTTGCAGCAAAAGCCACAAATTCTCATTTTCCCCCATTTCTTCATGTCTGGCTGGGTTTGCCCTGCGTCTGACCCATCGTGCTGTCACAGCCTCCCCTCCCAAATCAGCTTTTTGTGCTTCTTTTCCCTGCCAGGGGAGGATTTGATCCTGGAAATGTTGGGATTTCATTCCTAACCGGGAAATAGGGAGAGGAAGTGCCAAGCAAACGTTGTGACCCAGCAGCAGAAGTGTCCTAGATTCTCCCATCTCGTTTGGAAATTTGGTGACAGCCTCATTGCCCAGGGGTACAACATAATCACTGCTCAGCTCTCTGACACTGCCTCAGCATCTGGGCTAAACGTGGTTTTATCCCCACTGCTTGCAAGACTCTTCTGAATTCTTCAGATGCACAGGGAGAAATGGGAAAAAAAAAAAAAAAAGGCAGCTCAAGCATAGAATGGCTGGAATTTTTAATTCCAAATTTAAATATGCTTTGAAAATTATTCTTTGCACCCCCTCACTGCCCAAATCCTTCACTGATGGTGCTGGGTTTTGTCTTTATAAGCTTTAGCCCTGGACAACACCCTCAGAGCTGCTTCTGTTGTTATATTTGCCAAGAAAACTTTGGAATCTCTGAGCCACCATTCACAAAAGTTTCTGGAATTTCCTGGAGTGAAATCTGAGCTTTGCTCTGTCTGTGTCCCGTGGGCTCCGGGGTCAGGGACCTGTTGGGCTCAGCTCAGACACAAAACTGCCCTCAGAACTCCAAATTTTCCTTCTGGCAGCTCTGCCCTTGCCCCAGTTGAAGCTGCACCCCCAAAGTGAGTTTCTTATTCAGGAGGGACCACATTTCTTGCTGTAAATCAAATTAAACTGTTGGATCCACCATGTTGGTGCCGGTGTTTTGAACCCATGGAAATCCCACGTTTTTCATACCAGTTTTGCTCTCCCAGGCAGAATCTCTGAATCTTTAAGGTTGGAAAAGCCCTCAAAGATTGAGTTCTTAACACCTTAAATCAAATCCTGAAGTACTTATGAACTATTTTAATTTTACTTTTGCTGTTGCTCTCACTGCCATGGCCCTGGGAGATGCTGCTCCTGACAGGACCTGCTCTGGTACTGCAAAAATCCCAATTTTATAAGTTTTTTTTCTGAAAAGCAGCGGCTGGAAGAGCTCTGGCAGAGGCAGGGGAAGGGCATTTTAATGATTACATTTCATTACCTCACTGATGTCACCTAAAATCGTCACTCTTCACACCCTGAAACTAATGGGAGGCATTAAAGGAGCTTCAGTGGGCCCAGAGTGGCCCAGGGTTGGAGCAAATGCATCAGAAAAATCACAAAATAATTAAGGTTGGAAAAGGCTTCTGAAATTATTGAATCCAACCATTCCCCAGCCCTGCCAAGGCCACCACTGCCCATGTCCCCAAGTGCCACCTCCACAGGGCTTTTGAACAGAGCTGGTCCAAAGGCCTGCAGCTCATTGCAGAGGGAAAGCAGGATGAAAAAAAAAATTAAAAAAAGAAAATAAAAAAATTGGAATTTTAAGTGTCCAAGGCCAGGCTGGATGGGACTTGGAGCAACCTGGGGCAGTGGAAGGTGTCCCTGCCATGGCAGGGGGGGATGGGATGAACTTTAAAATCCCTTGTGAGCTTTTGATTCTGTGATTTTCCATCCCAGACCCATTCCTAGTGGGTTTCTACTTTAGGAAAAAATAGGGAGCTTTGGGAAAGCATTTCCCACTCAGGAAAAATATTAGTGGAGAGTTGTAAAGCTCCAGCAGCAACAAAAAATGCCTTCATTTTCCAGCACTTCCTGGGATAATGTTAATTTATTCTGAAATTTATCTTTATGGGTATTGTTTTGCACCATTTTTTGCATTCTGGTTTGTTGGAATTTGTGCATTTAGTCTCGTGCTTGGGCTGTTGATAAGGATGAAGTGCCTGAAGAAATGGAAATGGAGTTTCTGCAAATCCCAGAGCCATATTTTAAAGGATGTCACGTGCTTCACCCCAGCTGGGGGCAAAGGTCTCACCTGGGGACATTTTTCTATGTCAGAGCTTTTTCTAATTGGCTTTCTCCTTGTAATGATTTCTCTGCAATTACCTGACAGGCAGGGTGAGCCCAGCTGCTGAAATCCCGGAATTTTCCATCATGACTGACCCTGCACCAACAAAACATCACCTGGAGAGGGCTGAGCCCCCAGCCTGCCCCAGCTCCTGCCCCATCTCCTGCCCCAGCCCCAGCTCNAAGGTCTCACCTGGGGACATTTTTCTATGTCAGAGCTTTTTCTAATTGGCTTTCTCCTTGTAATGATTTCTCTGCAATTACCTGACAGGCAGGGTGAGCCCAGCTGCTGAAATCCCGGAATTTTCCATCATGACTGACCCTGCACCAACAAAACATCACCTGGAGAGGGCTGAGCCCCCAGCCTGCCCCAGCTCCTGCCCCATCTCCTGCCCCAGCCCCAGCTCCT